>JAGGAX010025034.1:37313-76064 GCA_017657335.1 Termitomyces titanicus | reverse complement strand
ATGGGACAACATCACGGTTGTCATAACGATGTCCATGCTTTTCAAAAAAGCGGCCATTGTTAGGTCTGGCATATATAGGATAGCCATTATCACCATACTGAGCAGCTTCTTGTTCTATATAGATAATGGACCTCGACAATACATGTATTATCAAAGTTTGTAAGCAGATTCCAGAATTAGAACACTTACGTTACATCACCTTGATGTCAAGCTTAATAGCACACAACGGATAGAACATACAAGTCTCTGTGGCTTCTTCGATAAGGTGAGTATGGTGGCCCCTTCCTCCCCTCCCTCTCTCGATTTAATTTAATCAATTTATTTAATTTTCTGGCGCCAGGTACATCTATAGTTTGCGAGCCGATTCAAAGACCGTCTGATGAACTGCCGAAAAGCCGACGAACTCCTGTTCGAACTCTCCTTTCGAATTCCGCTCTAAATTCCGTCATTAGATACCAATTAGATTAATATATCGATAGGGAGATCGAATCAGTCGTCGTCGATTAACCATCCACATGCCTAAAAGATCTATAGCAGATATTCAGTCTGAACTAGTGGATTTCTCCACCGAACTCATTCTTACTTCAGCCATCCTCGAAGATGATGATCCCACTACATGGGAAGAACTTGAACTGGCAGAACTCGATGATAGTTTTCAAGTGAGATAGAGATCAACTTGACGTCGAGGGCCTCTGTCGTGGAAGACAGATTATCATGATTTGATCAATGGTGGAGGGCCCGCCAGGCTTGCGGCAGGAGAAAACGGTTTCAAACCCCGCAGCAGAAAGCTGTTGAACTGACGTCGTGAACTGTGACGAACGGGTACTCTGACTCCCCTGTAGTTCAGAGTCCCCCATAGTACCCCTCAATTCTCTGTTCGCAGTTCGTGAAAATTCCCGAAAGTCCGCTCCATCAAAAAAAGCCAACAGAACGAACTGAACAGAGAATTGAGCACCCCTGGTAGCTCACAAACCGCGTATGTGATCCAACTGATCAATGTCCGTTAAACGTTCCTTGTGCGTTTCTCTTCCAAGTTCCTACACCTTGATTCTTGAAGGCTCACTCATTACCTTCTGGGTGTGGTGTATGCAACATCCTGGTTCAGAAGTTTGAATCCGTAACTTGTGTCATTTTCACTTGGCTTCTTGATATCAATCCGCCCGAACCGTATTCCTGGTATCTTACTTACAGATCGTTGGGTCTTACACAGCAATCGGCCCTTTCCGGAGGTTTATTCAGCTGTTGGCTGCTGCAACTATCGTTTGGTGTGAGAGTTCATAACCCTGGGTTGAACCGTCCACATCCACCAAGCTGCAGTAAATAGTTCCATCAAATACCTTCGTCTCACGCCATACAGATGGCCTACTACTCGTGGACACGCTAGCATCCTTGGTCCACAGCTTGCTTAACATCAGTGCTAAATTAAGTCCTGATACTATGTCGTTGAAGTTTTCTTAATTGATCATCCTTGGAAATCACAATACAAATGCACTTGTGATGCCAGGATCGACAAGCAGTGCCGCCACAGTCAATCCCACTTGTCGTATTCTGGCAGCTAAAGTTGGCTCTTCGGTCCGTCGCAATTTTTTGATCCCTATATCAGATGATAGCCAACCATGTTTTCGAGTAGATCGATAACTGTTAGACAAATACAGATGCAAATGTCGTGTGAGCAATGACACTTCGATGCTCTAGACCATTGATCATGCGGACACTCAATGATTAGCACTAGAATGGCCCATAAACTGTCGCGTATGGCCACGTCGGATAGAACTTGACTGAATCTTCCGACAGAAGCTTATCTCGAATATCAGCGCATGGAATTGCACGAATTATCAGCGAAGATATAGATGTGGATGCGGAAAGCTTTGATTCACAGAAACGCTGCAGTACACGTCGGCCAGGTATTGTAAAGGACAGAAAAAGCATGGTCCATCGTGGTTCGTCAGAGACCTACCTCACCTTCGATGACTCCGAACACCTCAGTATCCATGGATAAGTATAAGTCAAGGCGCGGTGTCTTGTTTCCATCGCTTATCGGCCGTGGCTTATCTTATGATGAGACACGTACTCGATACAGTCCTTCGAATTAACACCTGGCAAAGCGGCAGCGGACGTTTTATAGCACTGAGGCTATTCACGCCTATGTCCGGCTTTCATCTGCGAGAAGCCGGCCAAAATTGGTCTGTATCGACTTAGAACAAGCAAAATTGGTAATAGTTGTCTGGTCTGGAATCCGGATGATATCGACTTCCTCCTGCGCGAGACAGCGCGGGACCTCCCTGTCTAATGTAGGCTTCTACCCTTTACTTCACCCGGGCATCATGAGACCACAAGTCTGTGGAGCTTAGGCCACATGCCACTCAAAAGGAATCTAGGTGCCACTGAAGTCATAACGGGATGGCAGATGTAGCGATCGCAAAGATCCGACAAGGCATTGTACCGGCAGCCTCACTGGACTTGCTCATTGAATGGTACATAGTCTGCTCGGGCTGTCCGTTCACTTTTACTCATAGCTCCCCGACAGTGTAGTGTCCAGACCATCTGAGTCCTAGTGACAAATTCAGATGCCGGGGTTACGAATCTACCACCTCTAACACGTCTCACATTGGCAGCTTGCCATTGTGCTTTCCACACATGTATGTACACGGATTTGTGGACACCTTGAATTTTAGCCGTCCAGGGTAGCCGGAACTGCCAAGAGATTGCAGATTTCTTTTTGTAAAGTCATGATATCATCTCGGCACATATCTCACCCCTGGTGAGGATTTCAGTGTGAAAAGCCGCACGCACAAAGGCAAGTACTTGCCACGCAAATCGATCCCTGAACCCAACTCCTAGGTAGAGAACCAAGGGTGTTTCATGATTCCCCGATTTTAGGACCACCCTTCATTTCACATTTATCTCCGGGCGAAAGTTAATGGTGTGCATTCAAAGCTGGGTCAATGCTGCCGCTCTGTACCACGATTTTCACAACTCTCTAACTTTGATTTCTAACTGATTTTTGTAACATTGGGGGCTGGGTGAAATAGGAAGAGTCCAAAAGTTGTCGAGCTAAGTATCCAAAAAAAAATTAAAGCTGGGAACCATTCGGAAACACCCTGATACGAATCATGTACATAGGTCCAACATTCAGGGCACTTCTTACATTACAAGGGTTCTGTCTGCATGCTCATGTGGTATATCTCGCAGCAATTTGTGTTATTATACGAAGGATAGGTCTCTGTAAGTGAACAATTTAACGTTGGAGTTACTCGGTGGCGCTACTTGAAAGACCTGCGATGCAGCACTGCGAATACAGAATAACATGATTCTACACGCACACGCTATCCATAAAATGACGCAGATTATAGCGCATTGATACTGCAGAAAAAGGTTCGTTAATTGCTTATTTAAGTCAAGGTTGTAAGTCGTCGGACTAAGTGCCACTTCCGATCAATGATCCTGGCAGCTCTATAGCCCGTCACGCGAGGCTTTCGACCACCATCTTCGGGTTATTCTTCTCACACCAGCGTGCTTAGAAAGACCAATGAACGCAAGTTCCTTTGGCTGAAGTCACGGCCTCAATTAATCACTATCTCTTGATATCGATTCGGGTAGTCAATCGGCCTCGAAATGTGCATTCAAACATCATGGTGAGTTTCATCGGAAGTTTCGGCACGACGGGTTGGAAAGGGTATTAAGGCCCATCCAAGAACAGAGCCCTGTGGCACTTCTAGATCTTTCGGAAATGTCTTCACGCACCCCTCAACGTTCCTCAAATACTATCGTCCTTCCAGCACCGGGAAACTATAGCGGCGCATTGAACAATTGTACATGTCGCTCTGCTGCTCATCACGACCATTTATAACCAGTTTAAGCTAGACCTGCAAGAAAGGAAGGAATCGCACCTCCTGAGTTGGGTTGAAATACCGACCATAACATCCAAATCCACTCAGTGGACAGTACACTGCAAGAGTTCGTTTACCGCTATGTTGTCAAGATTAAGGTAATTTACACGTTTTCCAGTCAATGGAGAAATCAAAGGCACAGGAGTAGCCTCGCAGAAGGCGGCCGCGAGACAAGCTGCGGCCAAGCAAGCTTGTGAGGTTTGTCACCGCCACATCTCTCTTGCCACTCGTCCACCGACCAGAAATCATAGGCGATAATGTCGGAATAATTGTGAACAGACGCGGGTGGCGCTGGTGGGGATCCAACTTCTCCATCCATCCATTGTGTCTTCAACTTCTCTCTTCAATTATGCCACTCTGCCAGCACTTATCAGATTGTGAATCCCATGACCCTAAAGCCCTTCCAGTTAACTGTATTCCCAACCCGTGCTGTATACCCTAGCTTTGTGTATGGAAGGCTTTCGTTTAGCGACGAAACTATTTCAAGTTTTCAAGTTTGTATGTAATCTTATCAACACGAATGTGCGTTTTTTCTTACCAACCGGAAGGGCGGACAGCGTCGCCGCAGACAAGTACTTCTCTTCACACTATCGCATGTAATTATGTGTCCATATTCGCCAATGTGCGGGAGTAGATCAACATGCCCGTGCTTATACCAGCCGACTCGTAATCTCGTTCTCTCGTTCATTCTTTGTTCCCACCACCATAATGCAACGGTCTTTCAATCAGAAAATGGACCCTCCCCCTTTGCTGCCAGTCCCATTTATCCAGCCTTCACAGCGCAATACCTTGAGGCGCAAGATCGTGCTTTCTCTTGGTCTCATTGCCTATTGCACATATATGTGGTTTGCCTCGGAGGGGATTGTAGAAGACATACTTAACAAGGGCAGCTTTACTGAGCCCCAATGTATACAAAGCGCTGTCCTTACACCGGTCAAGAATGGAGCTTTATGGGACTCACTAAACTCATTCATTGGGACGGAAGCGTTCAAGGCAAAGGCAGTTGAGTGGATTGGTGGGGCTGTTAGGGTACCGTGAGTTACACTTCACATCGATACATTCTTATGACGCTTACCAACCGGCATCTCTGGCAGAACAGAATCTTATGATGACATGGGAGAGGTTGGAAAGGATCCCAGGTGGGACGCGTTCGCACCCTTCCATGATTACCTGCTTGAGGCATTCCCCTTGGTGTGAGAATTTTTTTTGCTGGACTATTTGAAATACTAGTATTTGACCGTAAACTGATGACTCAAGCAGTCACTCAACCCTCACGCTTCAGAAGATCAACACCTATGGTCTTATTTTCACTTGGAAGGGATCTGAGGCGTCACTCAAACCCCTCGTTTTGATGGGCCACCAAGGTCTCAGCTGCTGTTAATTCCCATCTCAAGGTGTTTTTGACGTGTTCGATATTATAGATGTTGTTCCCGTCAATCCTGGAACTGTAGGCGAATGGACGTACCCGCCATACTCTGGTTACTTTGATGGTGGGTCAACAAACGAAGTCTACCATCATCATGGTTACATGAGTCCATTTTTCGAATGCAGGTTCAAGGGTATGGGGTCGAGGAAGTTCCGATGACAAGAGCGGGCTCATCGGTGCGCTGTTAGACGTCCATCATAGATCTACGACGCGTATCTGATCCTCTTTCCTTAGCGCAAGTGTGGAGACCTTGATCAAGAGTGGATTCAAGCCGACGCGCACATTGGTGCTCTCCTTTGGTTTCGATGAAGAGATTAGTGGACATCGGGTACGAGAGTCATTGCCTCCATAATTTTCTTTTCAATTCTCATCAATTCCACAGGGGGCTGGCAACCTCGCTAAAGCACTGAATCAGATCTACGGCAAGGATGGTGTTGCTTTTATTGTCGACGAAGGCGGTATGTTGTTACTTACAATAGGAAATACAGTACCCACTCTCTTCTAGGAGGATTCGCTGAAGAGAAGGGTACTGTGATTGCCACACCTGGCATTGCTGAGAAAGGATATTTGGATGTCCGTGTCGAAGTTACTACGCCTGGTGGACATTCGAGTGTACCACCTAAGCATACTGTAAGTCCTGTTTTGCAGAACTCTCGTGACCAAAAAAGAAAAATCCTTTATTCAGAGTATTGGTATACTTTCTGCGCTTCTGGTGGAATACGAAAAAAATCCGTATAAAGTAAAATTGGTATGATGTTTTTTGCCTTTGCTCTCTATTACATTCCCACATACTAGCGTCAATAGACCAGGCGAGACCCCCTCTATAGCACGCTTCAGTGTGTTGCTGAGCATTCTAAGAAACTGGACGAGGGCTATCGCACGATCATCAAACGTGCGGTTACTTCAGACAAATATCTACGTATCCTTGAGAAGGAGGTCGTCAAGAACAACGTGTACGCAAGCCTGATAGGCACAACACAGGCAGTGGATATCATCGAGGGCGGTGTGAAGGCCAACGCGCTACCTGAACGAGCATTCGCTGTCGTCAACCATCGTATTTCAATCATTAGGTTAGTGTTTCAGGCCTCATAGAATTAGCTTGAGCTGACGGAAACAGCTCGGTTGATGAGTCCCAAACCCATGATACCGTGCTGCTCTCACGCCTTGCAGAAGAATTCAACCTCACGTACACTGCGTTTGGCAAGAAGCTCTCTGCGGAGGGTGCGCCTTCCGCTGGGACACTGACACTTAGTGACGCATTCGGTACTGCTCTGGAACCCGCACCTGTTACTCCTACGTCTCTGGATGCAGTTCCTTGGAATCTTCTCTCAGGATCCATCAAAGCAACATACGACTCCCACCGCTCCCTCACAGGTGCAGACAAAATCATAGTGAGTCCCGGGATGCCTTCTGGAAATACCGGTGAGCTTTGTCATTCCTGAGGTTGAGAGAGTTGAATGTGCCTCGGACACAGATACTCGTTACTACTGGGACTTGACGAAACACATCTTCCGTTACAACCATCACAATGCTGGAAGAAAGACGAACATTCTGGGTGACGTACACACTGTGAACGAGCGTGCGTGTTTTTTTGACTTTATCCCTCACTGTGATGTGTTAAATTTGAAGTAGACATCGAAATCGACGCTTTTGTTGAGATTATACATTTCTTCGTAACTCTCATACTCAACACTGACGAGGCTACAAATTTGTGATTTCTGGTTAACATATGTAATATTATCAGGATGGGTAAAACAGTACTAAATGGGATTGTTCAATCATAAGCTACTATGGTTGGATTAGTATATTTGTCAATGTCGTCGATTATCCTGAATGGCTAACATTCGCTACGCTGGTGGGTTCGCTGGACGCCGGATCAACACGTCCTCCACATTTGGACAGCATGCAATCATGTCTGCGACGAAAGTATCACTTGCTCCAGAAAGGGAAAGTCTCTTCACGTTGCATAGTGAGTAGGCTTCTGCCTCAGCCTCTTCCAGTGTCGTGTTTTCCTGCCTCTGATGTATTACTCGTAAGACATCGCCCAGTGCTGATGCACTTTTGTCGAAAGAGAAGGAGAGTTCAAGATTGATGACTTGTACCGGAAAATGGGCGAGTCGCCAGCAATCAAAGATATCGTCAAAGCCCATGTTTTCGTACTCGATACGAAGAGTGCGGAGGTTTGGGGCGTCTATGATACCATCTAGGTAATAAAGGAGGTTCGATAGGGTCTCGCCCATGGGATTCTCCTGGTGCGCGTCATCGTCCTTGGGGGGAGGTATTTTGATAGTGATGGACTGGCATGTTTTATGAAGCGGTGGTTGACCATCTGAGATGAAAGAAGGATATCCAGCGAGTACTGCCATGTATTTGGTAAGATATGATGGGCAGGGAATATGCACGTCTTTGAGAGAGACGCGGGTAAAGAGTTCCTTCCAGGTCGAGCTGATCAGGACGAAGGAAGTCATAAGGTCGATCCGGTCATTATTGGACAAGGGAGATGACCATGCGTCGAAGATGATCTTCTCAAGCAACTCGGCGGGGAGTAGGGCAGAGTCCATCATGACTTGAACTGAGTATGTCGGGACACATACCGGTTCATAAAGCGGCCAAAGCATTATTAATTAAGATTCATGGAACAGTGAGACAGTCGGAACTTGGTGAAACCGCTAGGAGGCACAGAGACACCACAAGGCATAGTAAAAGTTTCCTTGGTAAAGGAGAAGGTAAGAGCTCTTCGAGTGGGTCATATTTTGAGATCAGTGAAATTAATTTTGGAAAAGGGGACACATGCCTTTTTGGGAACGCGTCTATTTGGATTTGTGCCTTCATCGCCTGTTCATCGAACGTTCAACCCGTTCATCCATCTTGAAGTCCATTTACCATGCCTCGAGGGATTCCCAATGCCAGAAGGGACGATACTGGATTCCGGTACACAACCTTTCATGTACCTCTTGTGTATGTCAACCAAGCCTCTTCACCGCAAGCCTGAATTTACAATGTGGCAGTGCGAACCCGAAGCATATGAGTACAACTTACCTCAAGTCAGAGTCGCAGACGCTCTGGGCAAGAAAAGCTAAGAACAAGGCAGCTGAGGAGAACTTACCTACTGAGTCAAGGTCAGCGATATATTGTTGCTTAGCCTGATTGAGCGTATGATATAACCTCTGTGTTAGCACAGGCGCGGCTCCCAAGTGATTGTAATACACCCTGGTTCACGCTCCATGCTCATTGGCAAAGGGTCAGATGTGTCTCCTACATCTGTGCCAAGCATCGTTGCTCGCAAATCCAAACCGCCTGTGCCAGAGTTCGTCAGAATTGAGGGAATCGCGCGACCCCGTAAACGAAGCTCTGATACGGGCGAAGAAACTCCAGAAAAGGACCCAGTAAGATGTTTCTCTTCGGAGAATATTACGCCATTGAAATTTATCTTTTAGTTTGATGAGAAGATTTCAGCTATTAGCGTCTCTCTGCGCGATCGAATGAAGTTCTATAAACTACGTGTAACACATAACGCAACAGTGATCGCTTCGACTTTCAATGAACAGTTCAAGCCGGAGATAATCGCAGAATATAACGATCCTTTTCGCGTGGAATGGACAGAAAAAATATCTGATGAAGAGGTGTACTTTGGTGACCAAGTGAGCATTTGAAGGACGTCCAGCTGTCAAGCTCCTAATACTACTACGTCCAAAAGGCTCTGCGTTTAGCTGACCCACAAAAAGCTGGCTACGTGTTACGATATCCGATATACGCCGCAAACTTCAACATGCGTGATTACCCTTCTCTTCAAGTCGTCTTGTGCGACTTGGAGTTGATTCTACGGACAACTCTGAAAGAGAAGTTGCAAGTGGATTCAAAGGATTACAAGGTACGCCGAGTTTGATCGATTGATCTTCATGATTCATGTGTCAATTTTGCAAGGATTACTCTGTGATACTTGTAATTCCTGATAACTATGACCGAACATATGTTCGGGAGTTTGTCAATATGTTACTCATAACCATGGGATTCAAACAGATTTGTGCCCAACAAGTGAGAGCTGACCCTTATCAGTTCATATTACTGGTCTTCATGTGTCATTATATAGGAATCGCTAGCGGCTACCTATGGCGCTGGCATCTCGAATGCATGCGTTGTTAATATTGGGGCTACTATGACAAGTGTCGCCTGTGTGGATGAGGGAATGGTATTGGCTGACACAAGGTATGACCTAGGGGTGTCTGACTGATGATTCATTGAACACTTCTGACAATAGGATGTCGTTGAATATCGGAGGCGACGATATCACCGAATTTCTGTATGTTCTTTTGAAAAGGATCAATTTTCCCTACCGAGATTTGGATCTCAACCGTGCCTACGACTGGAAAGTCATGGAAGATCTCAAAAATCGGCTGTGTACTCTATCAGAGGTAGGTTACTTCTGCTCGAGCATACGGTCATCCCAACCGATTTCTTTCAGGCTGATGTTGCTCTTAATCTGTACGATTTTGTTGTGAGACGGCCTGACCGTCCTACTGAGAAATATGGTCTGCGTGCTTACGACGAGATTATTCTCGCTCCAATGGTATATTTTCTACACCTGATGTTGCGGTGTAATGCTGAATATAAGACATCAGTGTTTGTTTGAACCCCGTGTTGTTGAATTCGACAAGAAGCGGTCGGGCCTCAAATACCCCTCTTCCAACAATGTCACAGAAGAGATCATTGACCATCAAACCGACCGTGTCGTAAGTGTCACGGTCATGGATACTTCCTTCGTTTAAGCTTTGGACACAGACAAACGCTATGGTGATATCGACACAACACCTTATGCCAGCAACTCTTCCTCCGGACTCCTCACCCAGACAGAACCAAGCGGCAGGAAATACTTCTCTTCCAGGTACCTAATCTGAGGTGCATCAAGATTACGATTCTGACGAATATCCAGGTACCAATACACCTGTGGAGCAGTCTGACCCACAGGCCATGGTGGTAGATGAATCAGAAACAGTGCCGTCGGTTCCAGCGGATGGGATGGATGTTGTTGACGGTCAAGATGAGAGTAAATTGCCAACACCTTCGAATCAGACTTCAACTGTCGAGGCTGGCGCGAATAACGCGGGACCGAATCAGACACCGCCATCACCTGCTGGCGAATTGTCAATCGACATCACGTTTGAAGCAAGTAAACTTCCTCTAGATGTCGCAATATTTAACAGTGCACGCGCCGCGGGGGGTGACGAGAAAATTCGTAAGTATCTTCAAGCAGTCCTGGTCATCGGTGGCGTGGCACATACCCCGGGCATGAGGCACGCTCTCGAAAGCAGGTTGGTGCCGTAACTCTATGCACTCTTCGCGGGAGCGTGATCAATGATCAAATTATCTTTGGTTGTATGCAGGCTCCAGGCAATTGCGACGCCGTTGGTACCAAACATGGAAAAAGTCCAGATCATCCCTCCCCCAAAGGAGGTAGATCCAGTCGTGTTGGCCTGGAAGGGGGCCGCGGTTCTTGGGAAAATGGACGGGGTGTCTGACCTCTGGGTGACCCAGTCAGACTGGGTAGCTTGATTTTTTTTTTTGCCTCGGCTCTTGCGCTTATTGAACCTACCCCTAGGATATTCTGGGTATGCGTGCCCTGAAGGAACGTTGTTTCTATCTGTAGGGACTAGATTTGGTCTAGTGGGATGCAGGGTTTATTGGTGCTAGAAGGCTTTCTGGTGATTAGCTTCTTGACGTTTAAACACGCGCCCCGAAATGTAATGTAGTGCTGCTGGTAATAATTTAATTGATCTATAAGTACAAACGAAATGAATGCAAGACGAATGAATCCGGTGACGACGGAAATGGAGAACAATGCACAGTACTGAGTATTGGAGTATGTATTGATGATCGGGCGTCCATGGACTAATACGGTAGGTCACTTACATGTGCGGATGTTGGCAAATGGTGGCGTCCCATACGATATGCCGCGGGAGGGATTGGATCGAATAAGACACGGATTGAAGTGAACGAGAGAAGTACACGACGAGGAAATGGTTATAATCGTCCTTTAAATGCAGATAAAAATCGAGGAAGTGCGCTGAGGAATCTCGATAGGATGATTGGAGGTGTAGATGGTGGTACATTTGCGTCTATGCTTAGACACCAAGCTTTTGCTTCAGTTCTCGAAAGTCTTGGGAATTCAGGGTCTTCCAGTCCCTCGCTATGCGATTCATCTCTCGCTTGCCTTCGCTAAAGACCGGGGGACGGGTGTCAGCCCTTGTCGATGGAATAGGAATGGGGAGTCGACTCACCTGTCCCTTTTCAGCCATTCCGTTCGTGTAAATCCACCCTCTCTCCAGCCAGCTATATCCGCATTCTCAACCACCTTCTCATCTGCCTCCTTTGGTGATTCCTTCTTCCGACTGCAGCTTGCCCAGCCTGATCCCCAAGCGCCCTCGCTGTCCTCCCTCTTGACAACCAAGGTACTCGATGGTGCGCATCGGAGGTTCTCGATAAGCGATTCACATACAGCGGCAACAGTCCTGTTCGGAACAAAGGGAAAAGTAGTGTCTGGTCGCGGGGTGCGATCGGGTGTAATGACGAGCAGACTACGGCACATTGGGCAGTCGACAGATTCGTGCCATGCCCCACAGTGATAATGTAGGCGAGAGAAGAACCATTTGAGAATACAAAGGGCACAGAATGTGTGTCCGCACTGTCCCGGATTCAGGGTATATGGGTGTGCCAAAATCTCACAACATCTTGAATCCCTGTTGAATGTAGATCTGAATGAGAGTAGAATTGCACTTACAATGCACATGTGAAATGTTCTTCCAGCTGAGCCAGGGATCCTGCTGCCTCCCGCTCGGCGACTTGAGACAGTATCAGAGATGCCTCGGCCTCCATTTTCGTCAATTGGAGTGCTCTCTTATCCAATTGGAGTGCTCTGCGTTTGTAATCAAGTTCATTCTTATGCAGAGCCTTCTCTCGTGTTATAAGTTCAGCAGGGGTGATTCGTTGTAATCTTCGGAGGTCTCGGGAGGATAGTTGGGACTTTACCATAGATTCCGACTCATCACTGGCGCAAAGTTGAGTTTGTTCGTTGACAGTTGTCTTTTGTTTCTTGGATCTGGAGGGGGCATTCGGTTCTGGAGGTTGAGGGGGGTTGTCTTGGAGAAGTACTGAGACAATGGAGTAGAAATCGGGATTACAGAGTGAACACACCCTTATTTTTGTTGAGTCGAGACGACCGACGAGTTGTGCGCGTCGCATTAGAGGCCACAGGGGTCTTCGGCATCGTCGACTCGGAGAGGGGGAGGGAAGGGACGGTCTAAGACGCCGTTAATTGTCATGTGACGCAATTCCATTGCACCCGTCCGAGTCCCGACAGGACGACCAGGACCCGAGTACAAACACTTATGGACCCTTGTCTTGCAAGTGAGTACATACTCTAACGGATACGTATCAACACACAGCTCTCTACCTCACTTGCAGATTAATCTATGCCCATCCATCCGCTTGTTGGCTTCTACGCCACGGGTTATTACATTTCATCTTGCTCACTTTCCGTCATGGTCGTGAAGCGAGACCCTTCCCAGGGTCTTTTCAGTTTCTCCATCGCAAACGGCAACTAAATCTTCATATACTCTGTCTGCCCATCAATGCATCACCTGTCACTGCAGGCCACAAATTATCCAGACTGTTGCTTAGCGCTTGACCGGTGTGTATGGCCGCTGACCTTATCACAGTCCGTGGGGGGGACAGACCAAGATCACCTGCCCAGTGTACCGGCACGAAATTCCCTGTTCATTTGTTTGCAACACACGACTGTTCACAATAGGCAACTCGTCAATGCCTCCCTCACCTATCATTGACTCTGATCTGCGTCTCCGACTCGGACAAGTTCTTGCTCGACACTTGTGTGTTTTCTCTCCTGTCCACACAGACATCCTGTCAGACACTACATTCTGCGGTTATGCAACAGGATCTTGTTCATATGTTTCTCTCCATACTTTTGAATATGGACACTTGTCCCTGTTCCTGATCGAGGACTTCATTCCGAACCCTCTTTCATGATACATGTTGAGTTCTTCATCTGGAATCTCCATCAGGAAATTTGTCGCTCTTGGACCTTGAAGCCAGGGTAAGTATATACTTAGTACTTACTTGCATATGGTGTACGGCAGTATGTACACTCATTGCGGTTGGAGAGGTGACCGTTGATCATCGATCATCCGGTACGCTGTCAACTGTGCACTCTCCCCCCAAAAAATTGTGCACACTCGGCGACGAGTGCGCCAGGTACGTCTACTCCTGACCCTTCCTTGTAAAACTTCATCGATTTATCCACCACGCTTCTCATATGAGGCCTCGTCAACCGTACTGACCAGCGACCTCAGACGGCCAGCGTTAAACGTTTAAACTGTCAACCTTTGATCTCTTTTTCACGGCGTCGACGCGTCATCATTCTAACAAACACAAATTAAAATATCTAAAATGTTCCTTGTCAGAAATTTGTATATCCGATTTGGACGCTCCCGCGTCCTGTCGGGATAGTTTATAATTGAAAACGCCCGTTGGAGCCTTCATTTCAGAGTCATTTATAAATTCGCAACCGTAAGCACTGTATAGGTAAGTCACTGGTTGGCTCTAAGTGCCGATGGGAAGGAATCAGGTGATTGTTCAGCGTCTCTTCTTATTTTGTCTATGATTTCAATCAAACACCTATTTGTCTTTTCGAGTGGATGTGATTTATTGTCTTCCTTTTGCTTTGGTTCTGTAGGGCCTTCGATTCACGCGTTTCAAGGTGGAATTGGTTCTAATTGGTTAGCCTAGTAAGGGTTATGATTCTTTTGATACCCAACGTCAGCACCCACGTACCACGTCCACCGTTATGGAGTTTAAAGCCTTCCCTTTCTCCGGTAGCGGGTCCTTTCGGATGTCAAGATATCACTTCTTCCAGGGTGCTGCGTCCCGCAATACTTACTTGGGGCCAAGTACTTGCAACTGTATTTTTTTCTTCCATTTGTTTCTCATATGCATGCCATCGTCCACTCTCGTGGTTTTACAACGTCTCCGGTTCACACAGCCACTACTTCATCTGTTTCAGGAGTACATTTACATTCCGTGCTTCATACCAAATTAATTGGGTAGTTTTGTAGACAATTTCGTAATCGAAATTCATGCTCACGCAGATAGAGCATTCACATATGTGCTGTCAGAGCAGCGCCGTAAATTTACAGCTCTTTCTCATGGCAGTAAACACGCAAATTCAATTCAAAAGGCTGTTCAAATGTTCGACCAAAGTTCTGCTTCCGGCCCGCCACCCGAGCACGATTTTCCAAGCGAGTTTACTATCAAGGTTTACTTATGGGTGTACAGATAGTACTCTGCGAATGATTTGCCCCAAGTACCTCCATTGGAAAACAAGAGATTATCCTCCAAGTAGCAAATTCGGTCCGTCGAAGCGTCGATTGCCACGTTTTGAAATGTCAAGCGAACTAGCTCATATCTGTCTGTGTCATCATAACGTGGGAAGGATTTCACCGAATTCACTTCTGACATTACACATCGTGGCAGTCGACGGGTGTCCCGACCAGCGGGTCTATGGGTGTCGACCTCGGTGTGCGAAACACGGCGCCTCGAAAATGTGTTCGCGATCGAGGATACGCGACAAGGGATTGATCCTTGCTGATGACGCGGGAACCGTCCTGATAAATTGGCCAGCCGACCAAGAAATGATGGGGAAATAAGGGTTGCAAGCTCCTGTCCAAGTCCGGGACAAACGGCAGACTGGGGAGAAATGAGGTTGGTTCTTGTCTTTACATACGTGAAGTCGTCATTGCTGTTAGGATCTGTCAGTCAGTGGTCGAAGAAATGGGATCGAGGAGCGGGTCCGAAAAAGGCATTATTGGGAATTGGTTGCCGGTGGGTTCGTTTGCACGGGGCGCAAACCAGATCGGGATGATGTGACATATGAACAGATGCTTCTTCTAGAATTCTAGAAGGAGAAGAGATATGATGCATTGATTCAATGATTGTTCGGTCGACGCGACTTGGTAATTTGACAAACACGGTCACGTCACAAGATCTAGATTCGACATAAGCGGCATCTCGAACACAGTTGACAAGAACCTTTTAATCCTCAGCGGAGCCGTGCGTATTCTTCCTTGGCTTTTCGCGCTTCCTTCCTATTAATTCCCTGTCTTTTATAGTCCTCCTCTAGCCTGGGCCATGCTCTCGCACGTCCTTCCAAACCACCCACCAGCTCTTCTTATTCCAAAGTATATTTCTTTCGCGTCCCCAAAACCCCTTCGTCCTCCCTCTTTCTCTTATTCTTACCCCACCAGTCTTTCTCCAATCCAATCAGACTCACCTGCAACTGTGGAGGACGATATTCCATCCCCTCGTTCGCCACATTCTCGTTCTGGCAATTACAACTATGCCAATCGAAGCACACGCTCCTTCGATTCTCCAATATCTCCCGCAGAAATGTACGACTCTAATCTTCAGCCACACTCTTACACTTCTTCCCAACAATCCTACCCATCCCAGCCATCCTCTCAGCCGAACTATTCATTTATTACTAGCGACGACACTCTGAGGGGTTCCCAACTTGAATTCGGCCGGCCACAACTCTCCGAAACACCTTCACCTGTCGATCCCCACTCTTCGTCCGCGTACCCTGTTGATATCAGCGCCACCCACTCGTCTCGAATTTCTCCTTCCCTGCCTCGCGATCGCTATGATGCGTCCCCGGACACAGAGACCGACCGTCATTCACGGCATTTCTCCTCTGACAGATATTCTGAGGGAAACAATCCTCAATTCCAGGGTTCCATTGATCAAACTCGTATGTCAGAATCTGATATTCTTAATCCCTATAGCGATCCTCAGTCTCCTCATCGTATTCAATCTCAGTCTAATTATAATCCATCCTCTCTTACTTTCTCCCGGTCCTCTGCTCATCTTCCTTCCCTCCACCGGGGGGCAAGCATCGGATCCCTCCGAGATCTGCGTCATGCTCACTTAGACTATCCTGCTCATGCACAGCCTCCTTACTCAGACGACCGCAATCGTTCACATCAGCTAGGGAGCTATCATGGGAATGATGGATTTGACGCACCCATCTCACCACTCCACCCTGAGCTTAGTGAAGGTCTGGGACCACGTGGGGCAGGTGCACATTATTCTCCCACCACAGAGAACCTCTATAGGGCCTCTCCCCCAGGGACATCGACCTCCTCACTACGCCCTCTCAGTCCGGTGACAGAGTCGTTCGCTCAAACAGACGACGTCAGCTCCAACACCAGGGACAACAGCAGTAAAACATACTCCTTCGTGGCACTTCCTGGTAATACCGTCAAAAAGCGCCCACGCCGACGATACGACGAGATAGAGCGTCTCTATCAGTGCTCCTGGCCAGACTGCAACAAGGCGTATGGTACTCTTAATCACTTGAACGCTCATGTCACAATGCAAAAGCACGGGCCCAAGCGCCAACCAAGCGGTAAGTTGTCACGATACTTAAACTTGTCCTGGTTCGATTTTATTTTTTATTTAGAGTTCAAGGAGCTACGCAAGCAGTGGCGCAAGGCGAAAAAGTCGGCTTCACCTGGACCCGTGCGTCGACACAGTGTGAGCTTGCGCCACGATAGTCAGGAATACAACACTCGTCGTTACGAGTCCCAAAGCGAGTTGAATGCTCCGCTATTGGCTCATCAGCCTTCATACCATCCATCGGCTGACCTTCCATCGTCAGCATCGTCCGGTTTCTCCGAACCGATTGACAGAATGCCATTCTCTGTTGGTGGCAGCCGTTACGTGATCGACGAACGTGATACACACTCGGCCATTTACAGTGGTCATGTGCGACAACGCTACAGTAGTAGTGTTCCATGGCAGGGATCAACTCGATCCCACCCTCAACAACAATATTCATCGTCTTCATTACCGGACCAGCCGTCTGGCTTTGTGCAGGATAGCGATGCCGGCTTTCCTCTTGATACTCGCGGGCCGCAGTCTCAGCGCTCTCGCTCTCAATCGTCTCTCGAATCGTCGATAGGGAGGTTACCTCCTGACAGCACGTTACTGACCCCTCTCCCCGGGTATCAGCCCTCTCTGCTGCCGCCTTTACAGGAAGGCGAACATCGCGATGTTCCGTATCCCGCGGGGACCGATTACGAGATGTTCGATAATGGCCGCGACGGAAGGCCGCATACGGGACATAGAAGCCTCGGCGACAACGAGGGAAATTATTAGGGCCTTGCTACAGTTGATGGCTCCCAGACTTAGCGAAGTATGATATCTGCCATCTCACATCTTGGGTGTTATTTGGACCTTCCTTGCTTTCGACCTAAAATTCTTCCTGTCCATACATCCCATCACTCGTTCTATACCATACTACTTGTCATATCACTGATCTTTCATTTGTTATATATAAACGCAACTTTCCCCTACTGTACACTATGTTTTCGTGGGCGTTGTTGTTACACCACCCTTACATTACTACTATAGCACGCATTATTACAATTCACTGTACATTATATCAAGTCTACTGTCTATACACGCAGCCTAGTCTTATTGGTTCTTCATTGCTCTACTTATTCACCTTTGTAGCAACATACCGTGTCTATCTTTATTATATCTATATACAACAATTGGAATTTGTGGAGAATTCGAAGTTGCGTTCTCCTTCCAAGATGTTATGATGTTCTCCGTGAAACATTGTCTCTTTGGAGTAAAACGCCCATTCCTAGCACTCTGTTCCCATACTCGAGAAGCTTCCGTTAGAGTTTGATAGAACTTACGATCTGTCAATAACAAAAAACGAAACTCTTTCAATTTGCCTTCAACAGGCGCATCGCTGATAGAGCTCGAAGTTGTTCGCGATGATTTGATGATCCACTGGACAAAAAAGGATTAATATATTCACGTCAAACTAAGAAGAAGTCATTATCTGCGACACGCGAGGCTAACATACTCTCTGATCTTGGAGGCTTCTCATGTTTTATTCTCTCACTTCGTCGCATCCTGGCGCTTGTCAAGTTTTGTTCTCGTGTTCAAGGATCCGAGTCACCTGCCCACTGACTGGCACGGCACTTTGCAATCGGTGCTGCTTTGACCCGGGCCAATTGGGGACAAAAACCTAAGTATCTGCCATGCTCCGCCGTGCTATCACGGGTTGCGGTATCAGGTAATTGTGGCATACTAATTGTGGCATACTGAGGCGGAGGCCTCACTAATCTAATGCTATGGAAATCTGGAGTGTGTCCAAAAGGTGTGGACATTGAAGCGACGACATGCCGACTGGAAGTTAAGTAGACTTTCCAAATGCGATTATATAACCTTTGGGTCGGTTACACGTCGAGAGGAGCTGGGTTGGCTATGATTCAGAAAGAAGCGTCGCGAATATGGAGTATGTTTCCTCCCGAATAAGCAAGCTGCCAAAAAGGTGAATGCATCAGATGATCGATTTACGGATTCTAAGCCTTGGGAATACCGAGACTATTAACCCCAGAGATGTCATCACTCTCGGCCGCATGATAATTGGATAAGAGGGAGCGAGAAAGCTAGAACACATTCTGAAACCAGGAAGCAGATATGAAGTTCATAAACTTAGGAGAGGGGTCCAGAAGAGAACCACTGATGTCTGCTGAGAAAGAGAAAAAAAGAAAAAGTCGTCGTTGAGTTTATAGATATTTTAAGACCGAGGGGGAAAGCTGAGGAAGGACAGAATCTGTCGGGCCGCTCTGACAACGGGCAGGAATCAGGTCCCCCGGATGCCATACGCTTGTCTTAGGGTGGTCGTTACCCTGGCTCCGAAAAGCCCTCGAGATTTCTTCAATTGAGAAATGAAACGTTGAAAGAACAATGGAGAGGCTCCGAGGGTATGACTTTGGAGGGTGAGATTACCCCGGGTTGATACCGTTCCCGACGGATCACACTGGTAGCTACAGCCATTTAGCGCGAGGCAGTAAAAGTTACTAGTATCTGACAAAATCGAATTGAAAGGGAAGTCGAACGGATCGAATATTTAAAAAAAACGCACATGAAACGATGGACCCTTACTAAGAAAACTGTGCTATCCATTGACACCCACACCGTACACGCGCGCTGAACGGTTAACAAGATCCGGGAGACAAAACCTAGCGTTACGATGACTGTTGAGTTCGATCACATTGCCGCTTCAAGCTTCAAGCTCAAGGCTCACGAGTCCAAGTTTGCACGGCATCGTGAATAAAACCTGACAAGTCACCAAGGACCACGAAGTGGCGATGCGTATGGGCACGTGAAATGACGAAGCACCAATGACGTCTGTGGTTTGCGCAGTGGACCGCAGCAAAACGCCTGATCGAAAGTGTGCTGAGTCCTGACTCTCATAATCACCAGCTCGTTTCAAGATCTCCAGCCTACTTTTCAAATCGATCTTCATCTGTAACCGGTCTTGAATCATGTTGCTATCCGAGCTGCCTATTGAAATCTTCCTGGACAATATCCTAGCATCTATGCAGATACCCGACATTCTCAGCCTCGGATGCACGAGCAAGGTGAGACTGGGTTCGCCGACTTGCGCGGCATGACCTCTTACAGAGATGAAGTTCTTCGCCGCCATTTCCTCTGACGATACTTTTTGGCAACGACGGCTTCAAACCGATTACAACTTCTCTGGTGCCGGAACGGCTCGTACCAGCGGATGGAAGTTCATCTATCGCGGCATTTTTAAGCCCAGAGGTAACATTCATCAGACAACTCATCGGATCTCTAACTGACACCGATCGTCCGATTCTTCTCAAGTCTACGTTTGGGGGTGAGGCGAATTTCACGGTTGATTGTTGACTCTTCTGATAGTTTCGGCTTTGCAGGGAGACGTCTAATGGCAGATTGGGTCTAACGAATCATCCTAAATCGAATTTGCGTGCTCATGTTCCGTTCCCTGTTCAACTTCCTATCCCCGGCGTCCGGATTGTGAGCCTTGTTGCGGGCGGAATGTGAGTCATGCAAGTTCCCTGATTCACAGTCCTCATACTGCTCACAGGTCATTTCATGCTCTGGATTCTGAGGGCCAGATTTACGTTTGGGGTTTGTCCACATTTTTAAACCTGTCAAGTTGACTAGGATTGACAATACTATGTCTACTAGGCACTCTCGACGGAACTATGCCAGTTTTGCGGAGTGATGGGTTCTCAGAGCCTGGACAAAAGGCCAGGGTTCCATTGAGGCTCAAGATGCCCGACGCGACGCGGAGCATTAGGTGAGCGCAACGGTTCTTTCTCGCGTGTTTTCTGTTCTTACTCAGTGTCTTGCGCGGGCGTTCAAAGTTGCGGCCGTGTTCACGCATCATCTTTAGATTATAAAGGCCAGATTTGGACATTCTTGAGTTGGGGCCGACCATTTAAACTTGTGTCCGACTTCTTCACCGACCCCCTCTCGAAGCCTCTGCAAATCGAATGTGGGTGGGGCTTTTCTTCCGTGCTCACGGTATCAGGCGAAGTTTTTGTCTGGTGGCCGTTTTCCGGCGAAACGGCAGAACGTATCCAAGAGGTTAATAGGCGAATGGATCAAACAGGTGACAAAAAAGCATCCGCCGTTCCCCCTGACTATTTGATACCCTGTGTTACTTGGGATCTCAATGAGAACCCAACCCGGCTGCCCTTCATACCCTCACTTCCTGAAATGCCTGGCGCAGACAACGAGGAGAAACCAACTCAACTGATCCAAATCGCGGGTTTGGATGCACAGATTATCGGATTAACAAACAAAGGCCATGTCCTCAAGTTCGACAACCTTCTAACGAAACAGACATCTTCCGCAGGGCGTTGGGAATATGTGAGTATGAGATCATGTGCCCGACCGTTTCAGATCTCAGTATGCTCTGTATGTATAGTTACCTGAGTTCAGCAGTGTCGAGAATGTACAGACCCGATTTTCTCGGCTCGGAGTTGAACCCCCCGAGACCCTGAAGATCACACATGTATGTCGAACATTTCAATTGACTGATATTGGCCCTGATATGCAACAGATATCTGCTAATTTCAGGAATTTTATTGCATATTCGACAGGTTCGAGTTCAGTGGTATTAATAGGCAACACAGAAACTACTCCCGAATCTCTACCCAACATCATCCCAGAGTTGCAACATAGATCAATTATCTCGGTTGTTCTTGGAGACTATCACAGCGCTGCACTGACCGTGAATGGGAAGGTACTCACTTGGGGCGCTTATTCTTGCGGAGCTCTCGGTTTAGGAGACCCTACAATTTTACCAATCGGTACACCAGGGGGCTATGATACTGAAGAAGATAAGACCCAGGCTCTCAATGGCCGCCGAGTACCCGATCCTTCCGCTGTAGATGTTCCTACGGAAGTCAGGTTTGATCATAATCTGAAGTCGCCCAAAGAGAGGTTCTGTTTCTCTATTGCTGCTGCTGGCTGGCATACTGGCGCACTTGTCATCGATTTAGAAGTGAGTTTACCATTCTGAATCACAGTCCTTGCCACCGTCCTCAAACCAAACTATCTAGCCTGGTGAAGAGGAAGAAGAGGTGGAGTCTAGATCTGAGCCCGAAGACAGGCCACTGCCTCCATGGATGTATGAACAGCCTCATATACTTCCTGGTTATAGTCCACCCTTCAATCCCTTAGGATTCCGAATTGGGTTTGCTGGGCGTGGCCGGGGAATTGGCCGGGGTAGAGGATGAGAAAGTTGTGAGCTCGAAATGGTTACTTGTAAGTCGTTTAGTGTAAAATAGTTGTTCTCCACATTTCACAAGAGGTCGTATCACAAATTCAATGACCATTTCATGTAACAATGAGCCATTAAAAGAGTGAGGCTACACTCTGAATCAACGAAGCCATTTGTGGCTTTGGGGTGAAAAAAAAAACGAATAAAGAGGGCCTGACCGGGAATTGAACCCGGGACCTCCTCGAAATTGTAAGGAACCCTAACAAGGAATCATACTACTAGACCATCAGGCCACAGAAATTGTCTCTTCAGCGAATCAACAGAGGTTCACCGGGCTGGGACCACCTGAGAGGACGAGTTGGTATGCAGAACTACCAGGACTGCAGATACTAATGGAGGTTCTATTACATTCTAAGTCCGATGTGTTTGTGGCGCAAAGTGACTTGGCAAATGTTGCTCTTTATGTAAGCATGAGGTTCTATTACATTCTAAGTCCGATGTGTTTGTGGCGCAAAGTGACTTGGCAAATGTTGCTCTTTATGTAAGCATGGCCACGAGATGTGATGTTGAGTTTACATCCGCGAAACTGGAGGGCTTGATGAACTGATTGGGAAAAAACTAAGACACCTTCAGAATTGAGTGCAAGGCTACTGCAGTTGTGTGATTTGGGATCCAGATGAGGAAGGTTGTGTTATGACAATCATGATACAAACATTATGGGATAGCGCGGGGGAGCGATAATAGGGATGAGGAGGGAGGAAAAAAGGTTTACTTTAAGCTGCTTGTGAAGCAAGTATGTGAGCTTTGGTGTATGTATAAATATGAGAGTGGCGCGAGCTTTGTGCCAGGCTAAAAAGTTTATGTTCAACGGGCAAGGGCCTGACCGGGAATTGAACCCGGGACCTCCTCGAGACGGAAAGAATCCCTAACAAGGAATCATACTACTAGACCATCAGGCCTATAATCTTTTAGGTTCGCCGAATCACCTCAGTCCACGAGGCTTTGCGTCGATTGACGAAAGCGGGAGACATGATCAAACTTGATGTGTCTGTGTTTGTGGCGCAAGATAACTTTGCAGATGTTTCATTTAATATAAGCGTGTCCGATGATCATGATGGGTTAACATATTGGATGCACAGTGAAACAAAAATGGACATCATTTTCATTTGTTAGGACCTCACCAAGACAACTCAAAAGTTGTACTAGTAAGTCCACTGCCAGAATTAGTTTGAATATGGCATAAAGACGTGTGTGTGTACACATTGGGAATGAGTATGAGTTTCAGAGAAGGGTGAAGCTCTATGGCCTGCAGACTTGGGGACTATGTACCAAAAAGATTCGCCGTATTAAAAAAACAGATGGGCCTGACCGGGAATTGAACCCGGGACCTCCTCGATATAGAACTAATCCCTAACAAGGAATCATACTACTAGACCATCAGGCCACGTGCTCACCTTTGCCTCCGACCCATTGACCCAGCAACTTCTTCGCAACATGAAGATCCCGACGTTGAACTTCTTCGCAAGGTTGGATTTTTATTTTGTTCTTGCGTCTCCTGTACTGTTACAGCAATACTTAAATATTCGATGAGTGTACAGAATAGAATTCTGATCAATTCTGTTTTTACTTCCAAGTCAAATCAAAAAATCATTTTTATTGAATTTTCCATACAACTAAAGTGTGTAAGTATTATACAACGAAAATATTAGACGCAGCGCGTTAAGGGAAAACAAGAGAGATGTCGAGCCCATGCACGGATATAGTGTAAGATGATGTAAATTTTGAGGCTGACGGCACGTCGTGGAGGCGGCGGCGGACTGTCGATCCAAGATGCATATGTCAACATTTTGATAAGAGTATCTGAAGAATCTTTGGGGCTAAGAACGAGTGAGGGTGTGAAGACTGTGAGATCCGTCTGTTCTCCATGGCGAGACTCATCAGACGCGAATAGGAATCAAACAATGAAGCCTAAGGATGCAATCCGGTAGTTTTCCCTTTTTATATATTTGTAAAATTCTACTTGAAACGAGTCAAAATGTTACGAAGGGGTACTGGCATGCGACTTTTGGGTGTTGCATCGGGTGTCATTTGATTTGAGGCGTTGCCTCGTCTGAACGTCATGTCATTCATGGTCCAACGCAGGCTTGCCTTGCTCGATGGCGGCATTGAGGTATCTCTTTTCTTTTGGTTCTCATCTCGATTGTCTAAACGCTTGAGAGGTTGACGTCCTAGCAAATTCGGAGTTGACTTGCGGGCCTCTGCAACAGTACTATGCGGGCGTGGCGGAGATTGATGGACCACAAAATTAGGCTTTTTAGAAAGGGACACCTCTGGAAAGGCGGATGCTGGGCGAGTATTTTTGGCGAATTTCTTGCTTGAAGGGATGCCGGGAATAGATGGATTCACGACGGTCTGTTTTGATGGTCGTGAATAGGTGTGGTGAGGACGTGAAGGAGCCTTTGGAGGCTGCGGAATAGAGAGACCTGCCAGAAGTGGAGTGACTGGGGCATCTCCCGTGTCGACGGGAGACTTTTCAGGCAATGATGCAAATCTGACGTTTTTTGAACTTTTCAGAATTCCACGTGGCGAAGGCGTTATCGAAGATTCGTGCACCCGAGGACCAGGGACCGAAGGAAGGGGTGTGGATGGAGCTGGGCTGGGAGGATGCGCGGGACTATGAGCACGAGGTGTCAAAGACTCATTTGAGAGCATATCTGACGTTTCAGGTTTCAACTCGATAACTGGATGAGGGCCTCCTCGGCTTGACTTGAGCTCGGCTACTTGATCCCCAAATTCATCCAGAAACGATACCGCGAAAGCCCAGTCATCATCACTGATATTTTCCGAATCCGAAGCAGCAGCAAAACTTTTTTCAGAAAGTGGTGGACCGAGTGGTGATTTAAAGCTCAAGTCGTCGATTGCCCGCGGAAAGAGACATTGGGACCTCAAGTTCGTGATCATATGTTCCAGATCCAGAGAAGGACCGTTACCAGCTAAAACACTTTCGAATTTAGGAGAGTATGTTGATGGTGAACCTAAGAATGCGGTCGGGATGCTCGGGTAAGGGTCTTTATCCATTTTTTCTCCCAGTGCCAAGGGGGACAACCGCCTACCTCGACGAGCAGCCAAAGGAACAGGTAGGTCGTGCCGAGGATTTGCCGACAGTTCAGTAGGTAGGGGGAAAGAGCTATGAGAGTCGGATATGACTAAAGCTGGAGGGTCGCAACTGAGTCTGTCCTTCTCCTTCTCCAGGACCGCGACATTTTCATCTAGGTTAACCAAGCTATCCTTGAAGAAAGAGTTTAAATCTTGCAATTCGAGCATTATATCGACCATCTCCGGATTCATAGTTGCAGCGGGGACTTGTAGTGACCAGCGTTTCTCTTGACCTTCTGTGCTCAGAGTCATCTCGTGTTCAAATACGAGAGCTTTGCGAAACGATTCTGACTGTGGCGAACGACGGCCCTTGGATCTGGGAAGTATGGGGCTGAACGCGGAGAAGGCCTTTCTGCAACCGCCCCTGGCGAGACCAAGGACATGCTTGAACTCGCTTGGCGAAAACAGAGAACCCGAAGGAATCCAAGGACATTCTTTGACAGTCACTGACGTTTCCCAGGCGTTGTGACCCGGAGGCGGAGTTCTCTTGGAAATCGTTTCCTCCAGAGACATAAAAATATGAGATGAAGGTAGAGGCTGACATGGTAAATGCTTACCGCCCATCTATCAATACACAATGGTTCCAATAGCAGATGTCTCATCCTAGGAGGTGTTGCAATCGATGTCAATACTTTGAAATCGTCTGGCCCCTTTTTACCTCGTCCAAAAGGATGTGACATGCAGCGATCGTCAAGAAGCATTGGGGTGATTCGGACCGTAGGTCGCTCAGGAAATGGGGGCACAGGCTCGTTTGAATCAGTCGACCAAAGTGATTCAAGGCTGATAGATGGCGACAGAAGTTGACATTCGTCAGGATCCAGAACTTGGACGAAGTTGAAAGAATTGGCCGAGTTCGTCGAAGTCAGGCTCAAAGAGAAGGAAGTGCCATTCAATTCCGAGACCATAGTAGGGGATGACATAGAATTCTGGAACAGACTCTTTTCTTTGCTCATGAACTATTTATACAAAGATGCGCGCGGCTGACTCGGATGGGCAAGTTTGATCATACCGCTTCAAGGAAATATGCGTGAACAATTAGAACGCCTGGACCTTCAATGTGGTTCAAAGTCTTTGAAGGGTCTCGTTGATCCAGTAATCTCTTAATAAGTACACTGGCCACTGGCAAACTTCACGTGGCCGCCACTCTAGGGGCGATAAGTACCAGTTAGGGGGTGTTCTCGCGGTGGGGACTTTCACCAGTGGAGTTTACTAAGATTAGTGTAGAATAAGTTGTCTATGAATTGGCCATCTGATTAAATACTTACGGCGTTGTAATCGTATCATCCCAGTCGAACCATGGATCTAACGTCACATTTAGTAAGTACAAGTTGAGACGCACTTGAAGCCATGTTACATAATCAGGGCGGTGTCGCTGTTCGCGTTTCCAAATTGTTTCCACCCCTCGTCCTTGCCTGTCCTTGGACTAACTCTTTCTCGACTAGCTCCTGCTGATTCTGCTTAGAAAGCAATAGCACAAGTGTCTCAGGCGAGTATCATTTTTGATGAATTACTGTTCCTCATCTTTGTGATGATATCTCTACATATTTGCACGTCAGTCTGAGCCGTCTTGGATGTCAAAATACGCTTTTATCTGATCCTTTTGACATAAGACTTGCTGTATCTTGAACACAGTCTAATAGATACTATCTCTAGGACTTTCGTGACCCCGAAGCTTGGAACGTCCCCAGTAAGTTTGTACACCCCCTTCAACCCTTCTTTGATGATTTCGAGAAATTTGCACGTCAGTCGGAACATTGGACTTTCATAGACCATTGGTTGGGATGTTCTTCACGCACTTCTGACGTTCTTTTCGGAGTGTTGTCTACAGCTACTAACGATGGTTTTCAACAGCCTTGGTGACGCAACTGTTCCTTCACTTCCCCGTATTGTCTGTGAGTGGTCCTAGTACATATACTCTTGTCATTGACACGGTTGTTTTATCATATTAAGTTATATTCGTCCCATCCTCACGTTCTGCGACCCGTTGAATCATGACCTCCAACGGGACCTCATCGACTGCGAATGGAGCCCAAGTCAGATCGGGCACCTTGGTCCCTACCAACAACGTTACAACTCTCGAAGGTCTTACTGTCCGGGCAAGGATTGATCCTACATTAACGGTCGATGATGTGGTAAAACAATTGTGCATCAACCTAAAAATCAAGGAATCGCCAGCCAACTTTGCTTTAAGAGACGAGACAGACGAACTTGTCACCAATGATAATCTGAGGAAGAAGATCAAGGGTAAAGTCAACCTCAAGTATGTCCCTTTCTTTCGTGGCATTCAGCAGAATACTGATCTCACCTGCAAGACTTGTCAACGCGCCATCTCGCGAGGCTAGGGAGATTGCACTCAAGCTCAGTCAGAAGAACGAGAGGAATCTAAGATTAACTTTGTTCACACTGCAGAAATTCATACGTGTATGCTTAATATATTTCTCCGTCCTCACATTTTCTAAGATAACTACTCAGGAAGAGCAATTCGCTCAAGAATTCATTAATCACAATGGCTTGCAAGAATTGGTTTCCGTAATTTATGATTCCAATGGCAATACCTTGGCCGTCTGTTATCACCACGAATTCTTATCGACGTCTCTGACCCTTGTTTGTAGTACGCATTGACGGCAATGCAAAATTTGATGGAACTCGATTATGGCTGGGCAACACTTGACAACGAGTTCATTTTCAAAATCGTCCAAATACTATCTTCTCCCACTTCGCTGATCAACGTCTGTCGCCCTGCGACTGCTATCTTGAAGAAACTCGTGGAGGCAGATCCTATGAATATTCCTGGATCGTTGGTAGCGAGCTCAAGTCGAAGTCTTCCCCCAGCCCCACCGGATTCAGTGTTTCGATATGGATTTCAAATGGTGTTTGAACAAATGCGGAAGGAGGAGAGGTTGCTGGAAACTGTTGTTAATCGATTAGGGAGCGCAGATACCGCTATGGCGCAATATAGGTATGTACAAACATCATGAACCACCTCTGGTTCGACCTGATTGATTGATTTCCTTACCTCATCGAACCATATAGTATGATGCTCATTAATTCTTTATTAACCCATGCAAGTGACATTTGGTGGGAAGAGTTCATTGATGAGCTGGAAAGATTGAACGTACGAAAGGCAGTCATTGTAAGTGATTCCAACTTCAAACCATAAAACGGTATATAATCTCATTCAATTTCAGCGGCTCATGTCATTACACATCATGGAGGACTTGACTTCATGCATCCTTGACTTCCAAGCCAACATTGTACGTGTTACGTACCGTAAGAAGACTACGCTAGTCGATCCAGAGGAGGAAACATCACACGCTGCGGCCTTGGCCTATATTTGGGCAAGTTCTAAAGTAGACGAAGAAACTGATGAACAGGGCGGTCTTCTGAAGTGGCGAAAGCTAGGTTTTGAGAGCGAGGACACGGTGCAAGAATTCAGTGAAGTCGGTGTTTTGGGACTTGACTGTCTGGTTCGTCATATTCTTCTTGCATCGCGTACCATCCTTTATTGCGTGAACACAGAGAAAATTTGTAGAAAACGACCCAGACTTTTCAAAGGTATGGATGGCTTCATCTACGTTTCATGCCTAATTTCTGATCGCTCTATAGCTCGTGTTGGAACAGCTTAGCCGCAGTTCGGAGCGTAGATGTTCCATTACCAAGGCTTCCAATGAGGTAGTTGAGCTTTTGTCTGAACATTGGGCAATTTTTGCTCCAGGGTGTTAGTTGATCCTGCCAATCTCTCTATGATGGCGAAATGTATTGATGGTTTTCATAAATCTATAGATTCAACGTCAACGACATTCCAGCCCTTCTTCCTTGACTTTTACAAGGTTCATTCTTTAGCAACTCGCTTCTTCCTCCGGATGTGGACGGAGAGTGGTGCCGCTACCGAAGACTTCATACGCGTGTCTGCCCTAGTGCGCAGCCAGTATGTACTGCGTTTTGCATCAATTTGCATATTCTCTCACAACATACAAGAGTTAAAGTTGCCCTGCGGAGCGAGAATGTCCGCCCCTGGCATGAGGTCGAACACGATTTTAATGTACAGGAATATCGTGAGGTTAGAGATCGCCAGATGAAAGAATTGGAACTGGAAGATGATCTCCTCAGTAAAACTCCTGTCCGGAAAGTCCTCAAGTAGATATTTACATTCAAACTTGTGCTCATCTTTGTCTACAGGAATCTACGAAATAAGCTTTTCAAGGAATCTTATGAGTTTGTTCGACAACAACGGATCCAGTGCCTTTTACAAGGTGCCTGGTTCGTTAATGCCTTGCCTCAATCGTCACCGCGAGAGCCCGCTCGTCGACCGAACCGTCCTTGGCGGTTCATGCGTCTGGTAAAATTTCAGTGAGTCAGTCGTGTTGAGCTGAAATTTAACGCCTTCGATGTCAGGACACCGGCTTGAAGTATCTTCATTACGTGGATTCTGCCGTGAAGTTTCCTGTTCGCAATGGTCTCGAAGACCTACCTGAGAGAATTGACGTGTCGATGATTAGCGAAATCGCGACAGGGACATGTGCACCACCACCAAATGTTCTAAGAGACGAGAATGGCCTTCCACCAACCTCTCCTCTCATTCCATCTCCACTTTCGTTTTCTTTGTTAAGTGCCCATGAGGGTTCTTTGGCCGACCAAATAGCTCCTGATCAGTCACGGTGGGCTGATTGGACCGACGGATTGAATATGCTCAGGAGGGATGGAGGACATGTTTCTTCGAAAGAAACGGCGAGCTTCGTTAATGCCCTCACGGAAATTGGTTTGAAGATCAAACTCCTCGGTGTGATCCCCTCAATTGTAGCCTTGCGAATAACATGGTTAATCCTGAACTCATCTTAGATCTTTCTGGAGAGAAAGTAGAAATACCCAGTGGCTTGGTCGCAGGTCCACCTCCCACTAACACGGATTTTTTCTTTTCAGACTTGTTGTAGACGACGGAACGTCATCCTCTCTGTATTGCGTGCTTCTTCAGTCTACTTTCTAAAAGGTTAAATATTGTTATTTAAGTATTATCATTCTGTATCGAGACCAGAATGATGAGTGATACCAGTATACAGGTATGATGCAGTTGATGCAAGGGAGTATAATGTATGGTGCAGGGCATGCGTCAGGATGTGGTGGATGTGTAATGTATCAGAATGGTGGGTTCATGGTATGTCATCAAGTATCCGAGAAATTGTTAAAAAAAAACAACGGGGGGTTGAACCCCGAATACAGGGCGGTCTATGAAAGAGCATAGAAATCATGAGCATGATACATAAATGAGAAATAAACGTGCGAGATAGGTAGGCAATTAATGCCCATTGATGCCATTTACAACGGGTAATGTAGCGTTGAGGGCACGGTATTCCTCGCCAGCCAGGAAGAAGGGCTTGAAGATGGCCTCGAGATCCTTGAAGTCGTTATGCACAACGTTGACTAGGTACGAAGTCTCCATGAAATCAGAGATCAATTTTCTAGAGGGAGAGCCCTCGTCATAAATTTGAGCCCATTGCTGTCCCAGCTCATAGGCCTCGTCCTAACAATATATTATAATCAGATTGAAGGATTGAAGGAAAATAAACATGCCTTCCATGCCATGAAGCTAATGGCCTCGACAATAGTAGGCTGGATGATCTCTTTACCAGGGAACACGCCCCAAGTCACGGCGTTTGGGCCATCAGAATGGGTGTTGGTCTTCAAGTCTCCACGGTTGTTGATAACGTAATAAGTAATGTTGCTGTCCCGCTCTATGTATTTGAGAAGGAGGTCAAGAAGGGTGGAGTTAACGAAGAACTCCAGATAAGCCTATTAATAGGCATCAGAATCTATGAGGAACATGAAAAACTATGATCCTGTACATACCTTCTGGTAAATGTATCCGTTGCTTGGACCCCAACCATGTACTTTATCGTCACTCCGAGCGCCGTTCACGGCTGGTTGAGAATTGATCGTAAGGAAGCCCAACTCATTCATTCGTGCTAGTTGTGGAGAGATAACAGCTGTTTCTGAGGATGGCGCCTGGTCGGACCAAGGCAGAGCTGGAAGTTGATTTGTACAGAAACGTGAAAAGAGAGACGCTATGTCAGAGAAAGAGGTCGGATGACCCCAAAGTTTAATTGCATTCTCTTTCTAGAAGTCATTCAGAGAAGATCAGAAAGTAATTGATACAATGCGTACCGATTGTTTGAACCATACGCCATATCCATCCAATTCACCATATGCTGGACTCCTTGAATCACCAAAACGTCCATTCGGATACTCGTCCCAATTCTCGGTGCGCGATATATACGATTTCGTTCTGTTTGCCCAGAAGATGGGGCGGATGGTCTCTTGTCGTCTGCTGGGAGTAAGGGACTGGACAATATGTGAGTCAGGACCGAAAAAGGAAACAGTTGTATTGTGTCAAATACTATTACCTGCCGCCAAGGTAGAGGCTTGAGGGTTTCCACTCGAGGGACCAAATCAAGCTCTTCTAAAAGCATCTTCGTCGCCTTCTCGAGGTTCATCGTGTAAAAATGCAACCCGAGGATTCCAAGGTCTTCCTTTAATATACGTCTGCACATATCTGCCACAAGCTTAGTACCTATTGCTCTAACTTTCTCGTCGTCGTTTTTGTGAGGTTCTAGAGCATCCATAAAGGATCGGGGGATGATAGTTTTCGCCAAACTTGTCGCGCGCATGAAACCATTCCAAGTCTGAATCGGAGCGATGCCAGGAACAATGGGAACAGTTATGCCGGCTGCACGAACAGCCTTGACCCAGTCAATGAAAATCTCAACGTCGTAGAACATCTGCGTAAAAATGAAGTTAACTCCGGCATCGATCTTTTCTTTGAGATATGTCATCTCGAGATCACGCTCCGCAGGAGGCAGGAGTTGGAATTGGGGGAAGCCCGCGACAGCGATGTCAAAATAATCGCCATAGTTCTTGCGAATGTGTCGCACAAGGTCGATACCATGTACGAAACCTCCTTCCACCGCCTCCCACTCTTCTTTGCCTGCTGGCGGGTCGCCTCTAAGAGCGAGGACGTTTCGACAACCGTGCGCCTTTGCTTCCTGAAGGAGCGTGAATCAACGACTTCGAGATATTGGCAAATCACCCACTCGTAAGGCAATGTCGACTTTCTCCTTAGGCATATTGGTGCATGTTAGGTGCATGCAAGTCTCTATTCCAATCAGGCCTTGACATGTCTTGACCATCTCTGAGGTCAAGTCCGATGTTCGTCCACCTGCATTCCTAGACAGAACTTTGTCCCAGGCATACAAGCAAAGCGCTGCGAGGCTCACCATGTGATGTCTATAAATTCGGGGCCCAAAGCTCTCATGCGTTCTATGCGATCCAAGAGGTTTTGCAAGCCCTAAGCATACGATGAGTCGCACTGTGTAAGTTGAGCCAACATTCACATACTTGGGCTGTCCGTGGTGGGAAATATTCGAAGGACCACCATACCTTGCCCTCCTTTTGTTGGTTCTCAATCTTTTGACTGATTTTCATTCGTTACGTGGACAAATGGGAGAGGGAGGCAGGTGGGTAAATAAGAGTAGAAAGGCAAGAACCTCTCTGTATAAATAAAAATGGATCGTGCCATCAGATCCAGTTAGGATGATCGGGATGACCCTCGTGGATTTGATTTTTGATCCTCATTCAGCCCTTTGCACTCATCTCTGTGGAGCACAGTCGGCCCTCAATTCTCGCCCTCTACCTACATCGCAAGCTTTTCTTCTTTATACGTACATAAATAGGATAAGTATCGTACCATATCTGTTGATTTTTCGGTAGATGTCGGTCCGCGATCATCAGATCTGATAATTCCCATACCTTGTCCTAACTCATGTTTTCTAAGCATCAACAAAGATGTCGAGTGTGTACATGTACTAATTAATCCCAATCAATTTTCAGCGAGACCAAGTTGTTCAGATGAGACTACTTATGTATAATCATATTATGTATAGGAAACTTCGGCCGATGGTTTACGTAGGAGGCAAAACACGTTATAGAAAGTACAGATAGAATGGCAAAGAGCACGTTTGAATTACAGCGTTACAGGCTGAAAGGAAAGTACATATGCAGTCTTATGATACAGCAGAGATCAAAATCGAAAGACCTTCATTCATGATAGCTGAGCGGAAACTTTGCAAAGATTAAAATTGGATCGGAGCTTACCCAGAAGGTCGGTGGACAGTATCAGTGCGTAGCAAGGAGGACAATACAAGTCGCGAAGATAGCGACAACAACGACAGTCATTATAGCAAGGTGTGGGCTAGAGCAAAATTGAGACAGTCAGGATGATACGTGAGGGAAATTAGCACCTTACTTCACTCCAATGAGAAAAGCTCGCATATCTCTTAAATCACGATATCCGGTGTGGTATTCCCAAACCCCGGCTATGATTGTCGCTAACGAGGCGGCCAATTCTATGCCGGCAAGGGGTAAACTCGTCGAATCCTCTGTTGTAGGAGGTGTTCCTTCGGGTTCAGGGACCAAGCGGGCACGTAACAGGAGTGAAGATGATAGGAGTGAAAGTAGGAGAGCAAGCTTCAGATGTGACAAAAGATTGCGTTCTAGCATGCAAAAGTCCCTGGCTGTGCTTCCAGTGTTTGGAACCATGTGGTGCTCCATTTGAGTGGTTATCAAGGGCATAACTAGAAACTGACTGAACTCTGTAGGCAAATTCTCCACTACGTTAGACTTTGAAACTTGCGAGTATCAAGCAATCCAGCGTACCTGACTATTAGACTATATCTAAACAGAATGCTGCATGCGGCTCACTTCCAAATCTCAATTCCAAATCATGGACTGAACAAAGTAACAAACAGTTCTCCATAAAAGGGTGGCACCAAGAAGGGATACGGTCACGTGTAATTCGCGTTTGTACAGTATTTGGTTCAAGTTGACTTTTCCCCTTCACCTCCACGACGCTTGACGACTTTGACGCAGACGACGAACGCTTAGGCTCAGTTTATAAAATCTATGGGGTTTCTGAAACGTATATTCTCACTTGGACACAAAAAGAACAAGAAACCTCATCCACACCTCGTACACAATGCGGAGGCCAATCTACGTGCCCTTGAGGAAGAGGAGCACGAAGCTGTCATAGGTCGTCTTCTCCGCTCCTCGTCTACTCGATATACAGTAGTGTCTGAAGTTGAATATTCCTCACTGCCTCCTCTGCGTGAGTTCTCATCTGATTCACCTCAGGCCGCTACTATATATACTGAAGACCGAAATGTATGTAGCTCATCCAATTAATGATGTTCTCCAAGCTCCAGACACAGATGCTATACGAACTCGAGGAACATCGACGACTAGTATTGCGAGCAGCACGATTAGCCGCCGCGGTACATACAACGTGACAGTCCATCAACGTAGGCAATACACTCCTACCGACTTCCAGAAAGCTCAATCAGGCTACCCCGACGATGCGACGATGAATGAGCGTGACTCTGAAGAACTACAACCTGAAGTCTCTTCTCATCTCCTCGAGCTTCGTTCGCATCCATCTGTTGTCAGCCTACTCTCCATGTATGATGACCATGGGCGCATTCCAGATCAAGCCTTTTCCAATAGCCCTGAGAAGCGTGAACGTCCACAAACTCGCAGGAATGGGTCTACCCTGCGTGAATTACTAGGTGAACCTGCCAGCCTGAGTTCCAGGAACGGTAGTGAAGCTGGTTCTACGGAGGGTGATATCTCGTGGGCCGAGCGATTTTTAGGGTGCGTGGTTATCTTTTGCGATGCTTCATGCACTCATATTTTAGTTTAGTGAAGGCGACAGTGGATCATCTGCTACATCCTCCGTCGACCTCCCCACTCCTACCTTTAATACAGATCAAAACAACGAATCATCATTTGCAACGGATCGCGACTTTTCTATGAATACATACGAATATCCAGCTATCTCATCTATGGAAGTGGAATTGAGTGTTGCCGACTCCCTTGCTTCCGCTGAGATCAAGTCTATGCCAAACCCCTATAAATATTCCGACCCGACCACTCCCCAAAGAGCCTCCCAAGTCTTTCAATTCTTGACGGAGCGAAAACGTTCCGCATACAACGACGAACTAGACCGCTCCTTGCCTGAATTTCCCAATGCCTTCGGTGTTTCGTCCGACGGAACGTCTTCGAGTCGAAGCCGTGAAGGCTGCTCTCACCTTTCCGACGATTCTACCGATGTTACGGGTCTTGCTCATTCAGCGACGCCTATGCCACCTCTCAGCCGACCAAATGACGACATTCGATCAAATTTGCCTTCAACCTCCCAATCTGTCAACGATGCTTTTACTATAAACACTGCTGCTAATGCCATCGAGACTGTGTGGGTAGCCCCCAACGGGCAAAGATCAGAGAACCTCGTTAATGCACCAACAAGGGTTATCATAACGGCCCCAACGCCTTCTGGAAAATCCAATACGCCGAGTCGTATTCCTCGCGGCCCGAGGTCTCAATATAGGAGATCGTCGAGCAGCAATAAAGTAAGACGTACATCCACACTGACAGAGCGAGCAACGAACCCAACCCATTGGAATGATCCTTTCACTCCTGTTCTTCTCAAACATCGTCAGAAACGAATACCCTCGAATGGGTCTTCTACACACTCGCGCGATATTGAGATAGGCCCGCCAACCCGTCTCTCAAGAAGGGCGAGTAACACTCGGCTGATCCACACTGAACTCGATAAAGAGAATGGCCCGCAGCTCTCCGTCAATCCCACACTTCCTTCGACTCCGATACGTTCCAAGTCCGAATCAAAATCCCTCTTTCGAACGGCAGTGACACCGTCGGTGTTCCGCCCGCCGCCTGGAAACACGCCCTCTCCAGCGTCGTCGTCAGACCTTTCTCCCGTAGGCAAGCAGCTGATGATAGACATCCGGAAGCAGCGTTCTAGGGCACGGGATGCCGAGCGTCAGAGCGGGGCAAGATTTGGTTATCGCTCGTCAAAAGTCTAAGTCATGATGCATGAACGTTGAACGTTAGTGATACTTTTAGGGCTTCTATTGGACGGTCATATCCGCCATTTCCATGTTTACATGAACTTTCTTATGTTTTCGCCCTTGGGTTTGCTTTGATACTACTATTCTCAGGTTTTCATGTTTCCTCCAAATAGTCGCGTCTACGCCAGTAGTAGATGCATCCCATGTGTATTTGAATTGTAATCCTATCCTACGTAGTATGTATGTACGAAGATACCACTTGGATACCACGCATGCCATTTGACGCGTGACCCTATCCGCGTGAACCGTGACGCGTGACGACAAATGCTTTGTCAGAGTTCATTGCTAAACGTACCTACCACTACCTACTGGCGCGACAGATTATGTCGTCCACCCCAATAGTCGACTTCCTGACGAAACAAATCTTCATTGAAAGGAATGTAGTAAGTGTTTGTTTGTCAGCCACGAGGGTGTTCATCATCACTTTGAAAAGGTCACATATCGTTCCCTAAGCAGGGAGTTGCGTCTTCATGTCAATACCGCGAAAAAGTGAGCTATGTGTTACAAGTAAGCTTACTTTTTCTCAAGAACATTAGTGAACTAGCTATGTATCATGAGAATGCCCCGTATCGATCGCAAACTTCTTATGCCACGTACCTCGTTTGCGGCGAAATCGACCCTCCATATATGGATGACATGAACATGGAGTATGAAGAAGGGAAAAACGTTGAGGGAGATTTTGAGGATGACGGAGATGACGTGCCCCAGGTGAAGTTCTTACTCGTGAATGAGCCTGACCTTGATGGTGCGTGGCCTGCATCGTTGGTTTATTTTTGCTCATAGTGATGTGCTCAGACGCGAAGTCTCAATTCACACGTATAAATTCGATGCACATCTATAGCTTGTCACCATCTCCGCTACGTGTAAGCACCCACCTCTCGCTCCAGAATTCTCAAGTCCACAATACTTGCCCACTAGGATGCTGGCCACATTTGCACACCGACAGAACATGTACGCGCTTTCGATCACGGAAAAGATGCAAAAGAGATGATAAAGATTGTTGGTAAAGTCGTCGGCGCGAATATCAAAGTAAGTTGCTTCTTACTGTCTATCACTCTGCATTGACTCGCTTCAGATTGTGCAATCAACTTCAAAGGGGGCAAAATCAACGCGTCAACCTATTGCTGGACCCTCGAGATCGAAGCCAACATCCAGGTCGGCACCCGCTGAAGCCAAAGAGAAAGAAACTTCTGCAGAATCTGCGAAGGAACAGAATAAAGACACTGGAGACAAAGCAAAAGATAAGCCTAAGGCAACTGGAAAGCTTGACTTTTCGAGAGCCAAACTCAAGGATAAGAAGTCAGATACATCTACGGAGGTTGCGAAAGGTAAGGGAGAGAAAGAGGTCAAAGAAAAGAAGGAGAACAGGGAGAAGGAGAAGGAGGCGAAAGAAAAGTCGATTTCGGTCAAAGCACAGGCGCCTAAGAAGGCGACGGAACCTTCAAAGGTATGTCTTGAAGCTTACACATACTCGGATGGTATGAAATCCCTTGCAGAGGGGCACAAAGCGGAAATCCGCTCTCAAGGTATCAGATTCGGAGGAAGAGGCAGAACGACCTCCAAAAGCGGTATCGAGGCACGCCTCACCACTGCCACATGCCAAGGAAAACGTACGCGTAAAAGGGCATGCGGTTATCTCGGATGATGAGGATGAGGTCACCAAACCTGTGCGCAAGCCGCGGAAAGGTCGCACCGCGGCAGTTGTGGACTCTGACAATGAGGACGTGCTTGCGATGATGGATATTGACGATGGTAGGACTTTTTGAACGGTTGAAATACATCTTTAGCTTATTTGAGCTTTTCAGACCAAGTGACGTGCATTTCGCGAGATAATTATACCGAGAGCAGGGTCGATGAAGAAGAGGTCGATGGAGAGCGGATACCGGTTCCAGTTGATGAGGACGTCGATATGGCCGATGACACTATACCGAAGGCCAAGCCTAAAAAACGTGCCCCCAAAAAGGTGATTCCCGTCGGAAAGAATGGCTTGAAGAAACGAAGAGTGGTCAAGAGTAGAAGCCGGGTTGATGACAAGGGCTATATGGGTACGTCTCCTTCTCTGTTCGTCTGTCCATTGCGCCATCGTTGATTCAATCCTTGTAGTCTTTGAGGACTACTCAGAGTACGAATCAGTAAATGAGGAGGAAGAATCTGAGCCAGTACATGCTAAGGGCAAGGCCAAAGCCAAAGCCAAAGCGAAGACAGAACAGGAGAGCGGCGAAGAATCCGGTCCTGCCGTAAAACTCAAACCAAACGCGAAAGCGGCGGTGCAGAAGGAGCCTTCCAAGGCCAAAGGGGCTAAATCTGGTACTGCGGGAACCAAAGGTGGACAGAAACAGGGAAGTATAACGGGTTTCTTTATGGCAAAACCCAAGAAGTGACGTAGGGTGACTGTTGCATATACAGGAGGAAAAACATAGATGTGAGAGATATGGCGGTTTCTGGAAGGACAGACTGACGTATTCGGCAGTTCACACTCCTTTGTACATTTCAATGCTTCCTCGGATCCGATTTTTGATTCCTTACCTCTTCTTTCGCAATTGATGCGGAAATTTATGTAAGTGGCGGTTGAGCCATTAGCGGCTTGACGGTCCGGATACGACCTTGAGCTCCGAACCAATGGAGGCTCAGCTCGGCTCCTTATCCGACACGTGCTGC
>JAGGAX010025034.1:13031-37220 GCA_017657335.1 Termitomyces titanicus | reverse complement strand
CAATTTCCCATTCGTGTGCAGCTGGCTATTTCGAGCATTGAGGAAACTCGTTATCCGCTCGTTCCCGCATACGTCGAGCCTTGTGTTGATTTGAAATAAAGACGCGAAGTCAATTATAACCTCGTGCGAATCTGGCGTGGCTCCTCCCCTCTCTTTCCTCTTTCTCCCCAATCGCGTTTGCTCGTCGGTCGGATAAGAGGCTAGTTGATTCGGAACGAGAAGAAGAAGAGATAGACAAGGCTGAGGCTTTCGAGATGGTACAGACCTATGGAGCTGTCCGACCGCCGCCTTACTTTGAGTCAGAACCAGGATCGAGCAGTAGTTCGGAGCAGAGCGCGCTGCTTGGTGGTGAGAGGGACACGAGCGTGAAGAGGACCGAGCAGCACGATGGGCATGCGACTCTTACGAGCTGCATAAGCAACCTCGCCAACACGATTATGGGGACCGGTGCGTGTGTATCTCTTATCTCGTCGTGCTCAACCCAAAGTAAAAAAAAACTGCGCTTCTGACCGACTTCTCACCTCAGGGATGCTCACGTTTCCATTGGTAAGTTAATACTTTTACTTACTAAATATGAGGAAGCTCATGGTTGTTTATCTAGGCTATGGCTTCGGCCGGTATGATGCCCGGCGTGCTCACATGCGTGTTTTCAGGAGTTGTAGGAGCGTTTGGGCTGTATCTGCTGTCGCTTTGCGCCACTTACACCCCGCATCGTCGGTCGTCGTTCTTTAGTGTCGCTCAGCTGACCTTCCCGCGAGCCGCGGTATTCTTCGATGCCGCAATTGCCATCAAGTGTTTCGGCGTGTCTATCAGGTACGTATGTACGATGTTTTTGTGGTACTTGTGATATTCATTCCGTGTAACAGTTATTTGATTATTGTCAAGGGTCTCATGCCGAATGTTGTACAGTCGTTTTATCACGTCCTCACACCGCCCACGACACTGCCACCCCCGTGGATGCTGGATGGTGCCAACTGGATTACGATCTTTATGGTCGTGCTTGGACCGCTTGCGTTCCTTCGTCGGCTAGATAGTCTTCGGCACACAAGCTATATTGCCTTATTCTCTGTAGGCAAGTGGACTTGCTTTTTTGGTCAGCTTCTGTGCCTAAGTAAGCTGTGATGCAGCGTATCTTGTCATAATTGTGGTCGTGTGCTACTTTTGGCCGATATCGGACATGCCTGCTCGCGGGGAAGTGCACTTGATCAAGTTTACCCCCAGCTTTGTGTCGACGTTCCCGATACAGGTGTTTGCGTATACCTGTGCGCAGAATGTGAGTGATTGGCGTGGTCGGCAGATATGTTGTTGACTTGATGGTTTTGTTTTGAAGATCTTTCCACTGTATAATGAGGTTAAGAGTAATACACAGCCTCGAATGAATATCATTATTGGTGGCTCGATTGGGTCTGCGATCGTCACGTATGAAGTGATTTCAGTGTTTGGATATTTGACTTTTGGTTCCAAGGTCTGTTAGGTTGTTGTGTTATTCACTATCGACTAATGAATCGCTAGGTCGGAGCAAACGTTGTCGCGATGTATCCTGCGACATCGCTGTTCATCGCCTTTGGACAGGTGGCGATTGTGATACTAGTGCTGTTTTCGTATCCCTTGCAGGTGCATCCTTGCCGGAACTGTCTGGACAAGGTGCTGAACCCTGGCCACCATGCACTCAAAGGAGTGATAGAGGATGAGAATGTTGATGAGGACCACGCAGAGTCGGATATGTCGCCGTTGCGGCACACGTTGCTAACATCTGCAATCATCATAGCGGGCTTTACTATAGCCTACTTTGTAGATAGTTTGCAACTGGGCAAGTGGCGTTTTTCTGGAAACAGGAGACCGCTGACATCAGAGACAGTGCTGGCATTTGTGGGGTCGACTGGATCGACGACGGTTTCGTTCATACTGCCTGGTTTATTCTATTGGAAGGTACGTTACGGAAGCAGACGGGGCGGGGATGAAGCGCTGATGGAATTTTAGCTAACGCAGAATGATGAAGGCAAGAAGGGATTGAATAGAGCGGCCTTGGGGCTGGTAGGATACGGGGTTCTCATATTTGTCTTCTGGTAAGTGGAATTGTGGCCGGCAGACAGGATGCTCAGAGTAGTATGTATAGCCTTGGGTTCAACGTGTATGATGCGGTGCATAGATAATACATATAGAATTTACCCACGGTTTTGTAACATTAGATTTCTTGTTCGACAAGTGTTTCTTGTGCAGCCACGATGGCCGCCGCGCGTTGCCAATAGTCCTGCCACCGTCGTCGTCTATTATATCTACGCTAGTGTCGTCCCCGCCTCCCATGTCGTCCCCGCCACCCATCTCCCTAGAGTCCGCCCCCAGTCCCGATGTCGATCCACAGATCATAGAAGCCCTCAGAAGCAAAGACAGGATATATGTACTCAAGCTCGGCGAGCGCATGGAGGGCCTTATAAACGATCGCAAGTCAGTCGTCCTCTCATCCACGCGTCCGACTCCTTTAAAACTGACCTCACACAGACCTCGCATCGATTTGGCGCCCTCCACTTCCTATCAGCGCCTCCTTGTCCATCGCTGTTCCGCTTACTACAAGCTCTTTCCAGAAAACGATCCTGCAAACAAAAACACCATCTTCGTTGTCCCAACCGCCGAAAGCAGGATGTACGCTCCCCCATTTTGCCTCTCCTTACCATACTCACGTTCCTCAACAGCCCAGCACGCAGATTGTGCGACCTCGTTCCTCCAGAATCCACAACCGCTCCTGCCTTCAAAATCATGCGTCGGTCCGCATTGGAACGTCGTAACAATAGATCTCAGTCTCAGGCAGGCTCCGTAGCCGGCGATGAAGGCGACTTCTCAGACGCCGACCCATCCGAGTCTGGCAGTCAGGGTGGCCGCAGCAACACAACAGGCCGCAGCAACAAATCTCGAATGACTATAGAAGAGCGAGAAGCAGCCTATAACGAAGCTCGCTCTCGCATTTTCATGGGCTTTGAGGAGAAAGAAAAGGAAAAGGATATGAGCGCCAGCTCCTCCTCCATCAGCCTCGCTTCGGGCTCGACCAGCGCCGGAGGAGGAAGTAGTATCTCTGGTGATATAGACGAGTCTGTCAGCTCTCCTGCCACCGAGAGTGAATATTCCGGTCCTAGTATTCGAGAAAAGAAGGATCCTCGACATCTCGGCAGAAATGCCTCTGCTTCGTCCTCCTCTCGGTCCGTGCGCTCTGGTCCTTATAACAGTGGCCAAGGCAGCTCACGAAACTCGAGGGCCCCTTCTCCCTCCCCCTTCACTTACGCAAATATCTATGAGCCAAACCAGACCACCTATTATGACCAATCACAGCAGCCTTCTGCTGGCTACAGCCCCACTCAATACATGTACCCATACCCGTCTTCAGGCATGCCGCCCGGCGCCTATTATGGCAGTTATCCGTACTACCAATATCCATACTCGTCCCCGCCTCCACACAACACTTCTGACCCCTCTACCCCATCCAGCGGCGACCCATACAGCGGTGGCATATATCCACACCAATACGCATGGTCACCACCACCACCACATCCTATACAGTCACAACCGCACATGCCACATCCCCCGCAGATGCCTCCTCCAAGTGCCCCGCCCCCGCCCATGCACAGCCCACCACAGTACCCATACATGGCCCCTCCTCAACCGTATGCGTACCCCATGCCAGGGTATTACCCGATCGGCGGTCCTCCGATGGAGTCACCCCCAGTGCAGGGCGCGTATGATGTGCCGAGATCCTTTGGTGGGAATGTGACGGGACAGCATGGCGAAAGAAGTCTGAGCGAGACAACAAGTCCGTCGGGTGGGGGGAGGGGTCCGCATAGGCATGAGAATGTGAATGGGGCGAGAGGAAGGGGCATGCCGGCTATGACACAGGGGAGAGGGTGGAGTTATGGTCCTGGGGTCGGACCAGGCGGGCATGTTACGTCCCCGACAGAGACAGTTGGACCGCGCTTGAATTATTCGAGAAGGCAGTCCAATATTAGTGTGGCTAGCCGTTCGTCGAACGGTGACGATGTTTCGTCAACTGCTGTGGGTGCTTTTTTGGTTTATATCTGCTCACTGTTGACTGTTCCTCGTCCACAGTCATCATCGACAACTTCCTCTTCATCACGGACAGCCTCTCAGCATCCGCTCCCTGCTCGCCCTGACTGGGCCGTCGGCCTTAAGCCTCAGCCTACACTGCACCAGACCCAAGGTCGACATCGTGACCACTCACATAGTAACTCCCGCACCATGTCGCCCATCTCGGGCCCACCGCGAAACCTCAACGGCAATGGACCCCACCACCATCACCACAACGTCACCAACAACAATACCAGTCACTCGACCACACAGCAGCAGCCGGCTTCCCTGCAGTCGCCTACAGAGTTCCCGCCTTTGTCGTCAGGGAGTGGGGTAACACCGGAGAGACGCATGCCTGTGGTGTCGGGAGCGTGGGGCAACAATTTGTCTACACGTAATATACGTCTGATGAGTCCCGGGCAGGGACCGCAGCATCCTAACAACGTCGCTAATGCGCTTGTGCATCATACTCAGCCGGCGGGTCATGGGCCTGCGAGTGCCCCGCCCCCGCCGATGATGACGATGGATGGTGCTGAGGATGGCGATCGAGCGTATGAGAGGCCCCCACCGAGAGTAAGTTGTAGCGTTTTTTTGGGGGGAGTTTTGAGTTGATTGATGATCTTTGTAGTCGTCTGCGGAGCTGTTCAATCCGAAGCTTTTGAGGCGTCCTGCTCCGGGGAGAGCTGCGGCGCAGCCGCCGCCACAGGAGAGGGATAATCAAAAGGAGCGTGCACCGAGCACGAATGTGGATCTAGTAGAGCAGGTAGAGGTCCTGACTTTGGACGCGGGGTCGAGGTCGGGAATTGAGCGTGAGTACCACCAGCCCAAGAAGGCGCTGGCGGTATGAAGATTATATGAATGTTTTCTTAAAGATTTGTGATTCTTGTTTGTTATGCTTGTTGTAGTGGCTTTCTGTCAAGTTCCTTCTCTTGTGATTTACCTTGCTATCAACGCGTTCTTTCCTTCTTTTTCTTTTTGTACTTTTTTCTCTCTTTCAGATTTTAGGGGCTTCTGTTGATTCGAGATTATATATACGATTTGTAGAAACAAATCGAATAATAGATTTGTCTATCTTCATCTTCGTGTGCTTCTGACTCCTTTAAGCAATTGATATATATCAGCTCGTACATATGTTTTCGTAGGTGAGTTGCCCCAAAGGGAAGATGTATTTGTGCGACCTTTGGTTCTGTATGGTTGGGGTCCTTGTTACAAACAAGGGCCAAGACCTTCAGAGTTATCGCCGTTGCTGTTCCTTCTCAATGACCACTCCTCGACTCAAGCACCGACCAAACACCGAAGAAGAGGACGCATCTGCGCTAAGGCTTGGTCCAGGTTAGAACAAACTTGACTTTCTTATCGTTTGCGCCACTCTTTTCCAATCTCGCGTGATTATTCTTCTATTATAGAATTCAACAATGCGGGTTGCCTTCTGATTTCCGAGGTCAAGTATCTGTTGGAGAACAGAGACAAGGACGCGCCTGATACTGTGTATGTTGTCTCCTTGTAGTTGATGGTACTTTCTCTGGCTAAGCGGCCTCTGTAAAGTGTGTATAATAAGACACTGGAATATGTGAAGAATTTCGCAAAGTTCAATACTACCGATTCTGCTAGTGCTGTGCGAGAGTACGTGGTTCATGTTCATCTTATATCGATATTCATAAGAATATATATGCAATAGAACGTTACGAAGAGAGCCCGCCTTGACGCAGTTCGAGACGGCTCAGATTGCGAATCTTTGCCCCGCGGATGCAGAGGAAGCAAAGAGCATCATACCGAGGTACATTGCATCTTCATTGATATATCCGTGTTTGCTAAACTCATTCACAAGTCTGGTGAAGATAGATGACGATCGACTCCAGGCATTACTCGACGAGATTCAAACGATGCGCAAGTTCCAGTCGTAACAGATAGTGGATCGCATATGTACCAAGATGATGACTACACGCAATGGCTACCCCTCTGTATCTGCAAGATATTTTTTGCTCAAAGACACTTCCTCCTCTTCGTCCTCGTCGCCTGCCGCCTTTGCCGCATCGTCGTCTACAGAGAAGCTCGTCGCGTCGAACCTCTTCTTCTCCCGGAACGGATTTTCTCGGCGCTCGTTCTTCTTGATGATAGATTGCGGAGGAATGATGCCTTTCGGATTAAGGTATAATAAGTCAGTCCCTGAGTAGGCATCTATATGACGCATCCACGAGTCGAATCTACATAAAACATGTTTTAGAACCTGGAAAACATAAGGAATACGACATGCGCACAGCCCATCGCGGTCTTCGACCAGTCGCATATTGTCGTAAATGTATTTTTGTTTGAAGGCGTTGATGGCTTCGCGGTGCGGCTCGAAAGTGATGGGTGGCCGGTAGTCTGGATGTGAGGGCTCCAATTTTGCATTGATTGTCGTTGCCATTCTGTTATTATAAGAGTCGAATATCGGTTCTTCAAGCAGAAGACCCAGAGATGGCATTTTGGGGATAAACACAGTACGAGGCCCGTAGAGCTGTCGTCCGAGTAAGCAATGAATGTTTGGAACACTCCGAAGATATATCTAACCTCGTCAATGATTTGCTCTGGGGAGTCCGTTCGGCATGATAGCACGAGTGCAGACATCATTTTACGCTAAGAATATGTGCTTTTAGTCCAAGTGAAATTTCGGAGGCACGACTTACAATCTGGAACAAAATCAGTAAGTTGATACAACTCCAATGTCTAGATTGTGAAAGACATCAAGTACCTGGTGTAACATAAAGCTTTGGCCATGGAAAAGAACACTAATCCACTCAGTGTCACCGTAAACGGCTGGATCTGCGATCTGCATAGGGCAAGACGTCAATATGTAAAGTCGTGGATCTGGTATAACTTACTTCGATCTTCTTCATATGTCTCTGGTTGCTACGATCACCGAAGTCGCGCGCAACTGTGAAATTGTGGAAGTTGTGGGTACCTTCGAACCTTTTTGCGGCCGCTCTTAGACGTTCAACTTGTTCTGGTCCGACCCTCCAAGCGCGTTTTCGCTCCAACTCTCCTTCGTAACTAGACAAGTCCACGCCCGTCCAGAAAGGGTGGAGTGCTTTGGCATTCGACGGCACTGCGGAATCGAGAGATTGAGCTTCGGCATAATGGTGTAGGCTACGGTCGAGACCACTTCCGGGCTTTGGGGGGATCAAAAGGTATGTCGGGAAGAAGTACGTGTACTTCCGGCTATCACAAACCCTGAATGTATTGGTTGGTTTAGCTGGAGCTTGAGAGAGACCCCATTGAGCGATAACATAGAGATGGCAACGGACAAACGGGCGTTAAATGAGTTTTGGACGCGAGTCTGGAGTTGATATGAGGTCTGATTTTTACTGTGGAGGAAATGACATACAAAACCCCATAGACGGATTTCTGGAGGCAACTCTTCGTTGATACGACCCACTACGTCCGGCACATTGGGTATGCTTGTAATCATTTTGAGTGAGACTAAATTCCCTGCGGCGTGAACCCCGGCATCTGTGCGAGCCGCTCGGGCAAGCCCAATCTGGAGAGTTCGTGAGGGGAGAAATTTAACAAAAGTCGTAAATTCCATACCTTTACTGGATCGTCCGCATTGTCTTGAGAAACGGCACCCGCTCGAACCAGAGCCTGGAAGAGTACACCCTCGATCGTCTTTGAGTGGTCCGGTTGACTAGCAGAGAAAGGATGAAGTCAAGCATGAAGACGCGCTGTAGGTGACATACATTTGCATCCCACTGTAGCCTGAGCCGCAAAAACCTATCAAAAGGGCAGATTGTCGTTTTGGTAGACGCGGCGCTTTGGGTTGGTCGGAAACGGCTCCTCCCTCTGTGGTAGCCTCTTCATTACGAGTTCCTCGACGGCGTCGGCCAGTTTTCGAGTCGTCCTTCCTTGAACGATGTCGGGCGCGTTTGTCCTTCGATTTGGAACCTTTTGCTGATTCTGAAGCGACTTCGCTATCGCCTGCCGTCTTTTCCCCTGATATTTCAGGTCCATCTGCGGCTTTCTCGGTCTCTGCGGTTGGAAGAGAGGCAGGCGCATCTGGCTCCATAGAATCAAGCGACTTTAAACGTTTGCTTGCCGACTCCGAAATATCCTCCTCTGACAACGCGTGCTTCAAACTACTCTCTTCCATGGCGTGAGCGACACCAGACGAGAAGGATTTGAACGAAACAATGAGCCTATAAGATGCTCTAACGAATGTTCGGAAAGGGGAGAAATAGAAGCGACGATGGAATGCAGAGACACAGAGTGCCACTCTTGACATATGTTTTGGCACCAAAAGAATTTGTGAACACGTAGATCAGGAGTTACTCATATACATACCACATAATTCGGACAACCCTGGAATTTATCGATGTACATACTTCAACACCCACTTCGATAGATAATACCATAAAAATTTCCGACGATATTCAGATACTCTTTTGAACGACCTGATCCTCACAAGCCCGGTACATATCTACCACCTTCTCGTAAACCTCGGTAACCTTCATCCGCGGCTCCGCGACACAACGCAATCCGATGATCTCTCCTCCCGTCATGTCTTCAAGTGAACCTTGTCCACCATGTGCAGCTTTCCACCAAGCATACTTTGCCAGCAGTGCACCTCCCATACCACCTGCCTCCTTGGTGGAGGAAACATAGACTTTCACACCGAAGATGTCCTATAGAAATCGATTAGGGAACTATGACCGGTTGTCACGAAAGAAAACAAGACGTACAGCTGCAATTTGCCTGATGGTTTGGTTAGCGGATGATCCCCCCGTAGCGACGAGGTGACGAAGATGAAGAGAGTGCTCCGGAAGAATGGCCTCAATGTGGGAGCGAATGGAGAGGAACTGTGATTCAAGGATCGCACGAGGGTGGGCGTCGGCGGGCAGATCGTCGATGGGTGTTGGAGTAGAGCTTGGAGTAGAGCTGTTCTCGTCGGCATGGAATGCATGCTGTCCTACAACACCAGATGGGATAATCTCTGGAAGAAGGAAATACAATCCAAAGTTTCCATTATTACCCGGGGGAGTCGCCTCGACGAGCTCGTTGAAGCGATCCCAACTCCGGTCAGCATAATGATCTCGAACCTGCTCGCGTGCCAAAGCTCCGTTCTTGTAACAGAGCATAGCAATCTTGCCATGAAAATCAGTAGGGTGGGAGAGAAGATGTGAGGTTGTGAAACGCTTGGGAGGAGTGTCCGCGCTAGGGATCGAAAGAAGAAATGTGGTGGAGGTACCAAGAGAGAGAACAGCATCGCCAGGAGCTGAAAGTGCGATCACAGATGCAGGATTATCACCGGTGAAAGGCGCGACAATACATTCTAAGAAGGGAGTTAAAAGCCGTTTCAACCAAGCGAATATGTATGAGGAACATACCTGGGCTCACTCCCCACTTTTCAACGAAGTATTTACTGACTTTCCCTAACACAGTGCCTCCAATCACCGGTTCGGGACCAAGTTTTGATCTCAGCTCCGGACCCCCACAAGCTTCAAGGAGAGCATCACTCCACTTGCATGTAGTGACATCCATAAGATTCATCCCACTTGCATCCGAGATGTCCACTGGAACGATGCGTCCAATGAAGACAGACGGGATGAAAGAAGAGACAAGAGAGATCGCAGACGTCGCCGCATAGGCTTCAGGGTTTACACGACGAATCTGTGCAAAAGATCTAGAGTTTGAAAATAATTTCCGAAAATAGATCAAACCTTCGCGATCTGGTTGCCCGTGAAGCGTTCGTATGCACGACTCCCAGAGAGATCCGCTAGTGCTTGTGCCCCTCCAACAGCTTCCTCCAGTTCCTTACATTCCTGAGTAGTAGAGGAGTCTTGCCAGATGGGAGCATTGGGCAGTGAGAAGGCAGCAGGTGACAATTGCGAGACCAAAGATTGGGCAGGGTTAAGAGAGGAAAGAAGGAACTCTGCATTCTTTGACCAGTAAACGGATCCATGTTGCTAAGCCGATACATTAGAACAATCCGATGGCAAAACACCATATTCGTTCACCTGGCCAGCCCCCGAGATGGCCGATATCTTGTTAACCTCAACACCTGCAGACTTGATGCGTCGGAACAAGAGATCGATGGCATCGAGCCACATCGCGACAGGGGAAGTAACTTCCCCTTGACCAGGACCAAGGATAGCACCATTGGTGGTTCCATACGCCGGAAGATCGTTATCGAAATGGACAGACGATTCGTGAACAACAATTGAATTCTCGTTTATGATGATGGCTTTGAGCTGCTGGGTAGATAGATCCAAGCCCAAGAAGAGCGGGCCAGTCGGGACAGCAGACATTGTGGAGAGAATCGCGAAGTGATGTTTCTAGACATTCTTCCTGAGATGATCATATTCTGGGGAAACCTGGGAGAACAATTTCTAATCCAGGCACCGACTGCAGGACCAACCAACACATGCCCGATCCATTACATAGCAAAACCACCATTCGATGCCAATTCTCCGTTTTCTGAGTTTTTTCGCATCTCGAGACAAGATAGAAGGACAAATACCTTCGAAAAGCTTCAGCCATGCCAGCCCGGATGATACCAAGTCGCTACATAGTGGCGACAATACAATATACAAAACCATCAGACTCACGATTCATGTGACCCGCCCGGGGAAGCAAAGGATCCTCTTCGGGCGGACGCTCTACCTAGATACATATCGTCTTTGCAGACTAAATTATGTAAAAATCGGAAAATTTCGAACCTCTGACGTTAATCTTTGAATTGTTCCCGCTCAAAACGACATGGGACCGGGCTGGTCTTAGCGTCCGCACGCTGAAGGTATGTATCACGATTGCATTCATCACCTTCCCCATGTATTTCTCGGTTGACGAAGACACAAATGTCACTCGGCGTGTCCACTGAGCCATCTCGCCTTCATTGTTCGTATATTTAGGCTTTCAGAGTTTGTGTGAGGAAGGAGGGGTAATGCCGCTGTTTCTGCGATTCTCGTTGACAGTGCGTACATCATAGGAAGGAACACCCATATAAATTGTGGTCCTTCTGATATCCGATCCACAGAACCGCAAGCATCAGGTGATAGCCAAAACCAAAAACCAGTAAGCTTTTTCGATTCAATGCCCTTTCGGACAAATGTGTATAAGGTTTAAGAACTTACTGTCTGATCAATCGTAAAGGTACGGAGGAGAACTCACAGAATGATGATGCAGTCCGAGTCGAGACGCAAAGCAGCAAGTATGTCACCCCGTTCGCGCGCTTATTAGGCGACGACCTCGTGCATTGGCCTGGCTTAAAATGAATATTGATATTGCTTGCATACTCTTGTCTTAGGACGAAAGTGGCGAGCATAGAAAGTGATAGTGGATCGTTAGCATAGATCAGTGAACATTAGAAAGAAGATATTTATGTGGACAGAGCAATGAAAGCACTGGCACAAAGAAACGAAAGATCGAGCTATCGATATATCGAATGGTACCCTTGAGGGGCGAAATCAAATATTGACACTTCTCCAGAGGCGTCACCCCTAAGAATGTACATGAGCAAAATCCAGGACTTGAAAAGACAATCAAGATGCCATACACAACAAGCGAATGCTCCCCTTTGTATCGATTCCCGATAGAAAATGTAGCCACGTCCGAATTGATTTCTGCAAGGATACCCCCATTGTGCGGATTGCTGTCGGCTTCTCGAGGGTTCCAAAAGCGCACACAGCCTGCAGAGGAAACGATACCACTGAGTGCTTATATTAAAACCCAAAAAACCATTCTCAACCCACCATCATTACCACCCGTTACAAGGCCAAAAGGTAGTGTCGGATCCTCATCTACCCACTGAACTTTAACGACACCGTAAGATTCATTGTTCGGATGAATCCGTGGTGGGCCGTGGTGCTTGTATTCGAACAAGAGTCGGTTGAGGAATCGTGAATCGTACACGTGGGTGCAGTTGTCATTGCGGCCCATTGCCAGATAAATGCCATCCGAACTAAAGGATGCACTGCTGACTTCACCTTCAATACCCGAGGGAAAGGAAGGCAGTTCAAGAGATAGAGTGGCTTCAGGGTTTGAACGCCTGATGTCGTATATGTGCAAGGAATGAGCATTATCCTCTTTTCGTGTGAATATTGCCAATCTCGAACCTAGTTTTGAATTGTAATAAGTCGTCAGATCGGAGTACGCAGAGGAGGATATACCATCATTCGTGACTGCAATTTCATCTCCAGCACCATCCTCATCGAATGTATACACTACTCTCCATTTGTCCGTATCGATTGCTTTGTGATGTCCGATGAATTTTGTAGCATCTAAAGGCTCTGAGGAAGCAAAGAGATGTTTTGATGTCAGGTCACGGCCCCACGTTATTGCGCCAACACAACAATCTTTCTTTTTGCTGTCAGAAAGGGAGAGGGCCGGCATTTGGACAGGAGAATTAGTTAAATCGGAGTAGAGGTACAATGACCTGAAAATGGTTGCCATCGGACGGGAGTGACCACGAAAAAATTGATTATACCTCTCAGCAACCGCAATGATAGATGCGTTTGGCTGGAACGCAAAACCTAGAGGTGGATATCTGAAACGCCCTTTACAAGGGGTCAGTTAGAAGATGCATGAGTATGGAACTATAACAGAATTACATATGAGGTTGTTGTCCTTCTCATACGTATTTGTTTCATCATCCAATGTCCAAATGTGTATAGTCTTATCGTTCCCTGCAGAGACCAACGAGGAGCTAATGGATCGAGAGTATTAACACCAGACGAACGATCCTGGAGAAGACACAGAGATTTACCTGTACGGATCGAATTTCACGTCATTGACGGTGTAGTATTTCTTGTTGGGCTGTAGAGACGCCGCCGCAGGGGGACTCTGCGTATTCTTTTGACGAAAATGCCCGGGAAGAGCCTCAGGTCTCCCATTCCACACCATTATAGATCCTTCTTTATTGTATGGATCGATATTTTCTATTATACATCATTAGCATGGGTGTCAATTAAAGGCTAGAAAGAAGATACAGACCAATGACGGCATCGTCAGCGTGTCCACCAGTGGCGGCACTGGCTACTGCAATCCAAGGCCCAGATTGCTCGATACAATTAATCGCTGAAAGGAAGATCAATATTTGTCAAAACGCGACGAACGGCTGAGACATTACATCCGGGAGCTTTTTTAAATGAAGTCAATTGTGTCATTGGTTGGATGATACGTTGACGACTACCATGTGGTAGCTTGGTTGGTAAGAAGTATCCACTGAGACGGGGAGGCGGGGGTACAATATAGCGTCTCTGTATGACATGAAGGTAAGAAAAGGATATATACTGAAGGACATACGAGTGGTTTCCATTCAGGAATCTTTGTATAGGGATAGCGATGTGGATTGCTAAAGTCAGGTGGACGACGTCTCGACTTCGGGTGGAAATTCGACAGTTGATCTGATATAGATATATATTGCAGGCCTTCTGTAATATCGAATGTCTCCTTCTCTTGGTTGATTTTTGGAGGTTTCCACTGTACGACATTAAGAGTGAGACAACGTGTGGATTACATAGGAACATACAATGTCCTCATTGTTGATATCGTACCCTGCATGGCATCGAGCGTAGGCTTCCTCCTCATCTGTTTCGTCATCTTCCTGTCGTCTCTGCTTCTACAACAAGCTAAGCGCAAGCGCGTCTGCGTATGTAGACGAGCTAACCTTGGGCTTGCTCTCAACATCATCACCGTCACTGTCTAGCTCTAAGATCCTCTTTGTTGCTCTGTCTGTCGAGTGTGCTGGCTTGATGCGGTTATTAAGTGTAACATGATCGTCTTCGTCGTCAATAACTAAGATAAACTCAGAGTCTGAGTCCACCTTGCGTTTCTTCAAAGGAGGTTGGGAAGCGTAGGATGGAAGGCGGGATGACAGAGCATTAGTAGCCGTAGAATAAGGCCTTTTGATGTTGACGGACGATGGAGGACCAAAGCGCTTCGCTGTGGTGTTTGACCTAGGAGAATGGGAAACTTTGGTACGGTGAGGAGGTGGACGCGAAATTCGGGGGGGAGACACCTCGACTATGTCGACGTTATCATCAGTGAGATCAATGTGTATTTCTTTAGTGAGGTCATAATAGATCCGTTCGTCGACGTCAATGACCTCTTGCCTCAGCGGGCGCATGGTCTTGGTTCAGCCCGACCAGCGGCATCCCGGCCCGTCCCATATTCAACCTAACTCTAATTAGGTAAGCAACATATTTTCCTCGCGTTCCCCTTTTACAGAGAAGTCTATAGAATCATGGTGGTAGGTATGCATTGCTGTCTTGGAGAATGTCAAATGATTGCTCAACCTACCCAGAAAATATCCGTTCTGCAGCATGCCCCCGAGGCACATCTACCACTCCGACCTGGAGACCCAACACCAACATCAAGGAATCTCGACCCCCTCATGCATCCGTTTGCGCGTGCTAGGGAACGAACGCGTGCATTGAACGCTGCAAAGATGGAGCGGATGTTTGCAAAACCCTTTGTTGATGCTTTGGAAGGACACATCGATGCTATCGAAGTTCTCGCGAGACAACCTAACTCATTAACCACAATCGCGAGTGGAAGCTGGGATGGAGGTATGTCTTTGCTCTCGTTGATCCATTGGAGATTAAACTCGGCTGATAGGAGTCATATTGCATAATCTTTCCACACGAAAAAAGCTCGTTACTCTCCAACAAGCGCACAAAGGGAAAGTGTCAGGTTTGTGTTTTGCAGATGGAGATAGGCTATTGAGCTGTGGTGTGGATCGTAACGTAAAACTCTGGTCGATTGGGAGCGATGCTTCTGACCAAGTACGTGAGGTTCAACGCATCCATCTTTTGTCGCTCACGAGTGCGTACAGCCTTTGAATATATTCCCGGGAAAGTCAGCCTTCAAGTGCGCATCCATTCATTGCATATATGACACCCGTTCTGATTGTCCTTTTTAGCTCCATAGATCACCACCGATCTGAACCTCTCTTTGCTACTGCCTCAAATCTTGTACAAATATGGGATGAAACCAAGTGCGCGCTCTTCTTTCAACACGCCAAGTATTTCTGACACAGCTCAGGAGCGCTCCCGTTTCTAACCTAACCTTTCCTACATCCACTGAAACTATCACAAGTGTCCGTTTTAACCTCAGTGAACACTCCGTACTCGCCAGCATAGGCTCAGATCGCACCTTCACGCTTTACGACATACGAACAGGCAAAGCCGAGCGTCGAGTTGTTATGCAGGTGAGTAGTTCTTTCAGAGATTCAGCCACTTTTTAATATAGGTGTCCAGTTCCGAAGCAACTCTTTCGCATGGTCACCGATATTCCCAACAACGATGCTGCTCGCATCCGAAGACCACAATCTCTATACATTTGACATACGGCATCTTTCAACCCCAACTCAAATTTACAAGGCTCATGTTGCGGCAGTTATGAGCTGCGACTGGAGTCCTACAGGTCAAGAGTTTGTCAGTGGCGGGTGGGATCGCACTGTGCGGATATGGAAAGAAGGCCAAGGACACTCACCAGAGGTCTATCATACAAAACGCATGCAAAGGTAGGTAGCGTTTACTGTGGTGTGTTAACTGTCCTTCTCATGCAGATCCTTCATGCAGAGTGTCTTCATCAATATTTTCTGGGGATGCGCGATTCGTGATTACGGGTTCGGATGATGGCAATGTTCGGATATGGAAGGCGAAGGCGTCTGAGAAGCTTGGGATCGTCACCGCACGTGAGCGGGCTGCGATTGAATACAGAGAGAGTCTCAAGAATCGGTGGAAGATGGACAGCGAGGTCAACAAAGTCACAAGGTTCATCTATCTGTTTTTGTCCCATTTTCACAGTTCTGATGATAAACACAATCAGAACGCGGCATTTGCCAAAGTCGGTGTATCAAACAGCAAAACTCAAACGTACGATGCTGGACGCGCGGCGTGTCAAGGAGGAGAGACGGAGGAAGCATACACGGGCAGGAGAGACAAAACCAAAAGCGGAGAGGAAGAAAATTGTCATTGCCGAGCAGACTTGAGTTTTGTGTTGTATCTTTATATTTATGTTTCGGGGCTGAGATGTTGCTGCCGAATGCCATTCGCTTTCTCTGTTTATGGACTCATTACGCCGCATACCAGAAGTGAATTCACAAGCTTCAAATCATAAGTATAGGTTCCAGATCATAACCCATTTGTCAATAATAATACACTCCAGACAACACTTATGCACTATTTGCCCTCAGAACCATATCTTCCAAAGATATAGCTCGATGACCTTCTCCTTCAATGGCCGGGGCCCATACGGCGTCATCCTGGATATACACCACCAAGCCTCCTCTTCCATCAACTGTCGGGCTGACACGATAGAGCGGCATTCTCGAAATCTCATGTGCACGTCCAATGGGAATGAACAGAAGGTTATGTGCAGCTGCGAACTCTTCCGCGATGGATCTGAACGTGACTTCATGCACAAACGTTGATGGCTTCTGTGGTCCCTTAGTGGGGGCATTCGCACCATTACGAACCGGTGTGCTCGCTGCTGCCAACTCAGCACGGAAGTCTGGACGAGCAAGCTGGGTAGGCGCATCGGGCCCGAGCTCGATTGCTTTGTTCATCAACTGAAGGCCTCTAGTGAAACCTCGGCCAACGCCAGACATGGCCTGAACGGATTCCGGAAATGTGCCTTTCCAGAAGGAATACCACTGCGCGACTTCCTCGAAGCTGACACGAGGTTGGATGAGCCATACATGGAGAATGTCGATCCACTTGGGGAAGAACTCGGTCTCGAGGATTTGTGAGAAAATGGAAGGCCGGATGATATCCGCCCATTGTAGGACATGTTGGAGGGGCTCCATCTTTTGATCTCGAGGGTTGATGCGGAAATCGTCCCGAAGGGTAACTCCTAATTTGGGCACAACATATTTGAGTAACATTGAATCCCATTCCCCCGCGTCAAACACCTGGGAGACGAGGAGACTTAAAATCGTTGTCGTGAGCAAGAATGAGCGTGACTGACCTCTTTCCAAGCAGGTAATTCTGCGGGTACCCTGTCGCCTACTGTCCAACTCCTCAACAAGCTCTTGACCTTCCTCCGGGCGTCACCTAGAAGATCTTCCATTCTGAGCCCCACGTGCGGAAGCCAAGGGAAGATAATCGATTGCAACGACACTTGATCTCTTTTTGGACTCCAGTTGTCAACAGCCTTCTGCACTTTCGGGAGAATGAGCTGGTCGAGGAGGTTATCGCGGATGAAAGGCGGGAGGAAAGTGCACCAAGCTTCGTACAGCTTTACAGCAGGAACGGGGATCTCAGGTAACCACTCGTTGTTGATACACGTCCGTACTTTTGGCAACCAAACGTTCCAAAGTAGACTTTCAAAAGGTGTCATGGATCGGTCACTAGATCAGCATAACATTAGTCATGTAGCTATAACTAAGATTCAGAAGATGCTTACGCCGACGTTTGAGGGGACTGCGCAGTTTTATTACCATAGATGTCAACCTGCAATTCGAGTGGTGTTTCCTCTGTATTAACTCGGAGCGCGCGTCGCCATGTCCGAAATGTTGAAACAAAAGCTGTCGGATCTTCGAGGGGGCTCCAGTTAGTTACCATGCGTCGAACAATGGGAGCTATGGCTGCAACTACAATCTCGTCTAGCCGATACCGCTCGAATTCGCGGGAGAACTGGTCTACCAAGCCGTAGAATAGTGGCGAGAAAGGTTCCAGGGAGGCTTCATACATAGAAGAAAGCTCTTTAGATTTAGCATTGATGTCGTTTGCTACAAGCTGGACTTTTTGCAATCGCTCAATGACTGAAAGGGCAATCTCGGGTGAGATTGCACAAATTAGGAATCAGAACACTTACGTTCTGTTTCATCCCCTATCTTCTTCCGTAGGCGAGTATCCTCTTCCGCTGCAAATTTCTTTCGTTGGTCGAGAGCTCTCGCCTCGCGTGCAAGGCCATCAAGATCGCTCTTACAGGCATCAGCAATGAGGCGAATGTTGTGTCGAACTTCAGGTATTCGAGTTGGATCATTAGTCGGTGTCCATGAATTTAAGGAGACATCAGCAAGTGAAGATACCTCTCGAGGCTAAAAACAATTGGAGTGCGTCAAGAAGATGAAGTTGAATCAACGAAAAACGCACCACAGCACCAGTAGCATCTATGATTTGACCAACTCCTGCAGCGGGGACCTCTTGTCCCGCTTCAGCAAGAATTTGTTCATACGTCTTGTGCTCGATCTTCGTCTTCACTTTCTTCGGCCGCTTCCACACATCTGAACGCTTCTGCTCTTCTTCCCTGACCTTTTTGCGGAAGTTCTTAGTCTTCGCATCTTCATCATCACTGACAACCTCTCCACGACGCCTCGCCTCCCTCTTTGACTGTTCAGTCTTCTCTTTGAAGCCTCTGAACGCGATACCCATCTTCTGGGGTCGCATCTTACTTTCGACAGGGGTTACGATACCCTCCCCAGTGGTGCCCAACCCAGTTCCCGCTTGCCAACCCATCTTCGACAACATACGCGCACCGAAACTTCCTGAGATTTTATTGAAGTGTGCCATTTCTGTCGCATTGAGAGGAACAGCGGTTTTTGAGGTTTTCGCATCTCGCACGAATGAGCGCTTGCCAAAGGTGGAAGGTAGATCTTCGGTAGGCTCTGGAGTAGACGTAGACGTAGACGCTGTATTTCGAGATCCGATACCGCCTTTAGATGAACCGATGCCACCTTTGAAGTTGAATGAACCAATGCCGCCAGTGAAAGATGAAGCGTCGAAAGTTTTCTTAGCACCGAGTCCTAATCCTCCCATTGCTGGTCTTTCGAATTCCTCGTCCTCCTCAACCCGTATTCGAGGAGATGCCGATTTTGAAACCGACTCGTCTGAATCGCTAGTCCCCGCGTCAACTTCTTCGTCTTCGTCTTCGTCGTCCTCATCCCCAGCTTCATCATTTGAATCCTTTTCGACTCCCTCTTCCTCCAGGTCCACGTCCATCTCCTTGTCAAGGTCTACCTTCTTGTCGCCTGATACGAAGGCTGGTGCTTTTGTCCAGTCGCTTTTCTTCCCCAACTTCCTAGAACTGTGGCCCTCGTCCTCACTGTCTTCACCAAAGATCCCATAGAGAGCATCTTCTTTACCGTTCTTCCTCCTCCTTTTGTGCTGATATGGATTCTCAAAAAGCTCCCGTTCCTCTCTCTCTGTGGGGTCAGTTTGCGCGTCAAAATCTTCTCCAGAGTCCTCGTTGGACTCTGAATCGTCGCCGTCGTCAAGGAACCTCTTTCTGCGAGGCATGTGCAGAACCCAGATGAAGTGTACTGTGTAGTTGGAAAGTCAAATTAGATCATTGTCTGAAAGTACAGATCCACGTGGTTCGAGTTGAAGCCGTCAGTCTCATCCCTCGATTTGCCCTGGATGTGCCTGTTTTATAGTGCTTGATTCCACAGACACTCAGGAAGTGTGTACTCAGCTTTTACTAAGATTCGAGTCCTCAGGCTTGAGTCGATCAAGGAGTGTATCTTTGGAATTCCGTCGAAGGCAATACTGCGACATAACTGACAGGACTTGCCGGGACAATAACATGAAAGTGTCGCTATCTATTTTCGTTCTATATAGTGGTATTATTGTTCACCGTAGTGGCACTATTGTTCATCGCTCGCCTATCTGACATGACTTCAAACTTCAATTTCAGTTATTTTTGACAACAAAAGAACATATCGGAGACAACATGCTGACCTCGATCAGCTGCGATCTCGGCGATACTCGGCTTTCCAAATGGAGCAAGGGGACTTGACACGGTGTTCCTCAACGCGTTGACTTCTAGTTATCGAGCGTAATTGTTACTTACTCCGGTGATGATCCTGCGCCCTGATCCTTGCGCCTCGGCAAAGCAATCTGCCGTGCTCAGTCACTTATAAACCGCAGACTCCAACCGATGCTATCCTTCGTACTTCTAAGCCATGACTCTCACGAAATCTTGGACACGACGCGTTTCGGCGGGCGTCATATCGCTGTTGGCCACAGCTCATTATGCTGCTTGCCAGTTACCAAGTAGTTACCCCTTCAGCTACCCAAATCAACCCACTGGCGACTTCAGTCCAGCTTGGCAGCAATGTATGTCCTTTCGCCGAGCCTGAAGGAGGAACCCGACTCAGTACCCATGTCGAACAGATTTCCAAGTGACTCAAAAACTTCCCAATGTGACCTTTAGCACTGGTGGTCGTGCTTACGCTGGAAACCTTCCTGTTCAGCGTGCTGGGCACCCAAACAACACTTTATTTTTTGTTGGCTTCGAGAAGTATACGGGTTCGCTTACAACAAAGAAAGGGCAAGAGCCATGGGGCATCTGGCTGAATGGAGGGTATGACGCGTTTTCTTGTGTAACTTGGCGGATATCGAGCTGACCATGGTTCTGTGGGAGTAGCCCTGGGTCCTCGAGCATGTATGGAATGTTTTTTGAGGTATGTTCTGATTGGGCATTGTAATTTTCATCTTACACCTCTGCAGAACGGACCTATACGGATACACCCCGACTATTCAGTGTCATCAAATGATTACAGCTGGAACAAGTTGGCAGATTACTTTTGGATTGATCAACCTGTGTACGTTCTACGGTCCGGCTGTTTTTCAGATACCGTGTGTTTATCGGTTTTTAGGGGCGTCGGATATTCTACCGCGGACGCAGATGGATATGGTCAGTCCTTCTTATTGAACTTTGAGGATCCACATTTGTTGAGAGAGTTATCATATAGCTGCTGACGAGGATCAGATTGGAGCAGATTTCGTAAGTCCATCCGATAAGTAATTCGGCTCGTACTAAACTACTTATGACCTGTCTTTGGTAGATGGGTTTTTTGTCGAATCTCGTCAAGGTCTTCCCTAATCTTGCAACGCGCCCGCTTCACCTAACTGGTGAAAGTTATGCTGGTTACTATATTGTAAGGCTTCTCCTTTTCTTGAATTTACGTGTGACTCATGCTTGATCAGCCATACATAATGAAAGCCTACTTTGGGATGCAAAATCCACCAGTCAACATCGCCAAGATAGCTATCGGAGACGGTTCTATCACGTCTGGACAGGTGTTTGAACTTCTGCCTGCAGTTCGTATTCTTATCATTCCCCAAATCTTCTTATAATCATCTAGATCTTAATCTCAGCTCACGGTCATTGAGACTCATCCCCAATTAATTGGTTACGATCAAGACGTGTACAAATACTTTAAAGAACAGTATGTCGTCAGTGTGGCATGTTGATCGATGCTGAAAAGTTTTCTTCTTATAGAGCTAAACTATGCCAATACGATGTTAATTTAACATACCCTCAAAATGGAGTCATTCCCCCCGTGCCTCTGAACTTGCCCACGCAACGATATGTACCTTTCATGCTGAAACAAAATTCGATTCGCCGGAAAGGGCTTATGGCGGAATTGGCCAAACGATATGCACTGAAAAAACGTAAGCTTTCAAGGCGCGAGCAAGAAAGGAGTCGTGCTACCTGGAAGAGGGACTTCCTGTCCGACAGACCCAGCGGAGTAATCGACCCTTGGGTAAATATCTGCCATTGGTTGTAAAGGGAGACACTGACGGATGACTAGTATGGCTGTCTGCAACTCGACATGTTCATTGATTATGCCATCAATTACACGTATCCTTGGAGTGGGTTTTCATAAATCGGGTATGACGCCACTTATTCATGAGTTCTTTAGGTTTAAGCAAGGATACATCTACCTTTGGGTTCAATGTATGTACAATAATTATAGATCTTCAAGTTCGTCTCTCAGATCTCATTGGTATACCAGGTCTACGATGTAACAGATGCTACGAATCCCCAGATCAACCAAGATGCCAGTGTATTCCTTAACGGTAAGTGCACCTATACTTGCTAGGTTTCTCTTCTTCATACTCGAGATGTTAGATCCCATAGTTAGGGATGCCTTTCATGCACCTAAGAGCAAGGCGTGGGATCTAAACTTCGACTTCGTTTTTGGAAATCCCGATGGATATAGTAAGTCGCCTTTGTTGATAATTTCGCAGCGTATTGAGAACCTGGATAGATGTTGATCCTAGTGAGTCTCTTACCTCGTTTAACATCGAGCTATTTGACAATGTATTCTCTATTCTCGTCACAGGCACTGAGTGAGTACATTGTTCTTAATTTGTCGTGAAAACCGATCTGACATTGATTTTCAGGCCCATGAACTGGCTAACGGAATTTGCGACCAACGCCTCTGCTCACGGCGTTGGTGTCGTGCTTTCTTCTGGCAACAACGACGCTCTCATTGCGCATAGGGGAACCGAAAGTGTGTTTCTTCTTCACCTTGTCCGTCAGCTCAAGCTCAATAACATTCTCTAGTCGCGATTCAAGTACGTTACACTTTTTAGGTGACCTACTGGTCATTGACGACGATCATCAGAACACTACCTTTGGCGGCATCCAGGGTTTCACAGTCAAACCTTCTACGCCGTGGTACAACGACGCACAACAATTTGCAGGGATAATCCGTCAAGAACGGAACTGGACATATGTGTTATTCGATAACGCGGGCCATCTCGTTCCTGCTGATAATCCACAGAATGTATGTTTCACATGATCTTTAATCTTCGTGTAGGCTCACGATCCTCTAAGGCTTTCGTGTTCCTCCGCGAGTTTGTTCTCGGCCATAACCAGACCGGCTTGGTGACCAAGACTAACAGTGGCCGGGTTGTTGTTGTTGGAGGGACCAACACGACCTTGGCACAGGATGTTTTGCCTGGTGGTGACGAGATTTATTATGGTCCTGGAGCCAAAGTTTCGACTTATGTGTTCCCCTCGGCGACACGAGCGGCCTGGAAGTCGTTCATTCAGACGGAGACAGCGCTGCCTGCCCCAACTGCAGCATCATGAGTTATTTACGAGTGTGTTGATTTGACTAGACGTCAGGACTCTAATCCACAGCTTGCTGTGTTGATCCATAGTTAATTTTCTTGTTTATACTTTGGTAGAAATAGGAGCCATATTGGAAGCGAAAAGCTGCACATTTTCTGAATCCGTGATGGTTTTCTTGAAGCTTGTTCAGCATAACAACATAACATAAAAACGTCATTTCCAAGTGCGTAACCGCATTTCCCTGCGATGGGCTGAACACAGACTTTCTTTTGTTTACGAAACGGATTACACATTTTCTGACTACTAAGAGCTACCTTTGGGGATACGCTTAGTGGTCGATAGAACCACCATGAATAAAAATAAAAATAAAGGTCATTTCCAGATGCTTTTGAGCGGGAATTAGGAAAAAGTTAGCTAAACAGCAGGTATGGGCCTAACCGGGAATTGAACCCGGGACCTCCTCGAGATGGGACAACTCCCTAACAAGGAATCATACTACTAGACCATCAGGCCGATAGTCATCCATTTTCGGTGAATCATCACGCTGCGGGCGACTTTGGGAAACGACGGTTATTATGAAAATGCCTTATATAGACATTCTGTCTTCTGCTGTCTTCTGGCTTTAGAATCACTACAGGCATATTTCTCTGCAGCAATAGATGAAAGATCTATGAGAATAAACCTAAAATGATCTGTTTTGATGCCGAGGTCGACTTATATTTACACCCTCTGGTAAGATTCAAAGATCCAGTTTCAAGTGGACTTATGTAATGGATAGATGAATACAAACTTGAACGAGGGAGGAGTTGGAGTATGGAGTTGGCATGGCTGATGAGGGCGAGACAGCAGCGAGTGCGATAGCGAATGTGAAGGAGATGATGCACTTCATGATTGATTGTTGTGAGGCTGGGATGATGGAGCTCAACGCTGACTGGAGACATCCTTTTATACCTTTGCTGGACCATGTACGGTAGAGTGGGTTACAAGAGTGTCTCCTAATCATGAAAATATTTTCATGTGGGTTGAAAAACCCACTTCCATGATATAGGAGGGAGAATGAGTGTGGCGCAGATTGTAAGGCCGTAGTTCGTGTTTTGCAACGCATCACAACCAAAGCTCTAAAGACGAAGGTTGTATTGTCTATGCTTGTCGTAGTGTACAGGTTGTACATATCTAAAGACAAAGTGAACAAGCGTAAGGAACCTAACTACAAGCGTACAACTGATAATCTAGGAATAGTCACGTGGTACCATGACACCCGCCCCCTGCTTGTTAAGGTGGAAGTAAGTGAAAAAAAGGGAGTACCATGGGCATCTAATCAGCGCCAGT
>JAGGAX010025034.1:0-12954 GCA_017657335.1 Termitomyces titanicus | reverse complement strand
CACGTCGCTGCTTCCCCTGCATGTGTTTGTTCTCGTGGAACTCCTGGATAGCTTCCAGCGCATGTGGCATCTCGTACTCCTTCAGCCATTCGTCTTCGCTCTCGTCGTACCCCTTCCACCACACCAAGAACTCGGCAACTCCCCCCCTCGTTCTACGCTCCTTCAGGATTTGCTTGATCTCCACTTCCTCTCCCGTCTCCATCTGGATCGGTGGCGGTGGTTCTTGGCGCCATTCCAGGATTGTGTCTTCACATGCCGGCATTAGACAAGACACATGGAACACGTCGTATATTGCCTATCTGTCAGACAAGGCCAACCGGTACGCGCTTCTAGAGATTTTCTGACTTATTTGGAATGGGCCAAAGCGCTTAAAATCCAGCTTGTTATTCGGCCTGTTTGACCTCAGGTCTGCACGCTCCAGATAGACCCTGTCATCCACTATGTAGTCTGGCACCTTGTTGACCCACGCATTGTAGAACCTCCTCATCCTCTCTGCTGCCAACTCCAGCAGGGCCTTCAACTCTCCCTGTACCTCCTGGATCCTGTCCAAACATGCATCCACCCTAGGCACCATCTGCAAGTTGACAGGGTCGATTGAGAATGTAGGGTTGTAGGCGTATTCCGCATAGAACGGGGACATTCCAATTGATGCATTCACTTGATTGTTAAAGGCAAATTTGGCAAACGGCAACCAGTTGACCCAATCGTCCTGGTAGTAGTCAACAAAGGCCCTCAGGTATATTTCCAGTTCCTGGTTGGTCCATTCCGTTTGACCATCTGTTTGAGGGTGATGCACTGTCGACAGGGCTTGCTTGATACCCATTCTCTCCCACATCTGTTTCACATACTTTGCCACAAATTGAGGGCTGTGATTGGACACCACCTTTTTTGGCATACCATGCAAGCACCAGACATGTTCCATAAACGTGTCGCACATCCTTGCTGCATCACATCGTCTGTCAATTTTGCTGGGAGGAAATGTGCCCTCTTGGTCGACTTGTCACATACCACCTGTATTGCATCATACCCTTGCGACACCGGCAATGGGCCAACATAGTCTGTTGACACATGCTGCCAAGGACCATCCAGCACTTCCAGAGGCTGTAAAGGCTCGTAAGGTTTTTGTCGTCGAGGCTTGATCCGCTGACACGTCTTACAGGCTTCAACATACTGACGAACAAATTCAGACATCCATGGCTAGTAATAGTTCCATGCAATGAGCGCCAACATATTAGCCCTGCCAGGATAACCCACCAGAATTGAATCATGGTACAGTTGCAGAATGATCCTCTTGATCTCGTTGTTGTCCGGTATGTATATCAATCCATGGAAGCGCACAAGCCCATTGTCCACCTGGAATTCCTTCAATCGTGCCTTCACCAATGCTGGTGCCTCCACCAACTTCCACATTGGTGCCAGTTTTAGGTCCTTTGGAGATGCTTCCCATATCCTCTGCACTATGCTCCCATCTGCTACTATCAACTGCGCTGCTACCACTCTCCCTACCACCTCTGACTCTCCACACTTCTCCAATGCCACCACCACACCCCTCTTCACCCTTTGTTCCACGTGTTCCTCTGTCAAGACTTTCTCCCCAGCGTTATCACGGTGCTCCTGTGATACTTCGTGGTCAGGCCGTCATGACAAGCCATCTGGGCCTGCACTAAGCCTCCCGGATCGATGCTGAATGACAAAAACAAAACGGTTGAGGAAAAGGCACCAATGAGCCTGTCTTCTGTTCAAGTCGCGCGCTGACATAAAGTATTCCAGGTTCTGATGGTTTGAAAACACTTCCACAGTGAATGGGCTCCCTTCCAGATAAGGTCACCATGTTTTGAACGCCCACACCACTGACAGCAGTTCTTTATCATGGACATCATAGTTTTGTTCAGCTGGCTGCATCAATTTCAAAAAGAATGCCACTGGGCACCATTCACCACGTTGCGAAGTCACAAGGCAACCCTAAACAAAACCTGGTGCTGGCGCACTCCCTAAGGTACCCACCGTGCCCACAGCTTCCCTCACTGCTGCCTTAATCACTGCTGCCCACTCTGGACACTCCATCATGAGGTGCCCCACCTTTCCACATTTGAAACACTTTCTCATCGCTGATACTTGTTTTCCTTTGTCAATGTCCATAGCATTGGGGTCGTTGGTTGCCGGTGGAGGTGCTGACCGGGCCATTGGCGTCATCTGCCCCCCATTCCCCCTCTTGACGCTCGAGGTGTTGAAAAACTCTGGCCCTCACCTCTCTCTTTTGCCGCAATATCCGCCAATTTACTCTCCCGTCAAAGTAGTATGTCCCGTGCTTCCTCCGGAGTTTTGTAATCAGTGTTGACTAGCACTTTCATAGCCGCTGCGCTCAAGCCCTTCCAGAATCGATCTTTGACATACTTGCCCTCGGCATTGGCTTTACCAAGCTTGCCTTTGAGCTTGAAGAATGTTGTACAGTAGTTGGTGATTGACTTTGACCCTTGTTGCAAGGTCCCGCCCGATATGGTTCAACGCTTCTTGTGCTGGGTCCCTCGTGCAGAAGCCAGTCTTAAAGTCCTCGATCCATGCACTCCACTGGAAACGGTGAGGGTTCAACTCCGGGTCACCCAAACCTGTTGTGATAACACAAGACCAGTCCAGAGCTGAACCTGACAGGTAAGACTGAGCCCAGAGAATTTTGTGGCGTTCATCCAGAAAATTTCCAAATTCGGAAGCGGCTTGAACCGCTGGATAAATTGGTCGGCCAGCACTTTCAACTTCCCATCGTAGACCGTGGGGGGTTGATTCTAGGCGGGCGTCAGGACTCCTGCACTGCGAGCTCTGATGCCGCCACTCGTGACAGTGCTGCATCGAGGTTTGACTGTATCCCTGCCAGTCCTGCCTGGAATTGCGCTGCTAGGCTTCCCTCTATTGCCTCAAAAACCAATTGTGCTACTCGCTCCTCAGACGTTGCGTTTGCCACCGGTGGGTTAGGTTGTACCGCGACTTCCGTGTCAACCATTGCTTGCAACCAAAAAAAAAAGAAGATGCTTGTTCAAGTGTAAGGCCATAGTTTGTGTTTCGCAATGCGTCACAACCAAGGCTCTAAAGACAAAGTTGTATTGTCATGCTTGTCGTAGTGTACAGGTTGTACGTATCTAAAGACGAAGTGAACAAGCGTTACTACTACTACTACTACTACTACCCATCCCTTATCAACATCACCACTGAGCACGTCATCCTCGAGGCAGAGCACCACATCTTCAAGAAAATCCCCACGCAATCCCGGAGTCTGGATGCTGGAAACTGACATGGCATATGAACCTCTGGATCTTGCAAGTGCATTCGGGCACTTGGAGTTGTCCGCACAGAAACGGAGGACCCGTCGACCGGACGAGCAGGCCATGCTAGGCAGTCAGGGATTTACCGGCTGCCTTTTGCATCATGATGTGTAAGGATAGAGGTGACTGTCGAGTGATTTTACAAATGACTCTGTCAGATTGAGGATGTCTTGATGACGCTCACTACCCCCATCCGTTCTTTCTTTCATTCGTATATTTATCACATCTATAGAAATTTGATGTGTATGTGTCTGCGGCACAAAATGGTTCAGTCTCATTGCTTCCACAAGCTCAAGTGTAGAGTCAAGCAAAATTCAATGGGACCAAAGGGCCTGACCGGGAATTGAACCCGGGACCTCCTCGAAACGGAATAAACCCTAACAAGGAATCATACTACTAGACCATCAGGCCATTATAAATCCTTCCCCAAAAAGAAACCATGTGGCCCACCACCGAATGGACTGACGCGTCGAGCTTACGCGTCCGAGTTCGACTAAACTTTCTACTTACACCATGGACGCACAACCCTCATCATCCTCTGGCGTCATTGACCAGCGTAGAAAGGATGCTCTCAAGGCTTATCGAGAGGTCTCTTCCAAAGGTCTTTCTAATATAGCCACCTTATTGATCTCTGCCATAGAAAATGCGAAACCATGAGAACATCAGCGAAAGCCTGAAGAATCGTGTGTGATCTTGCATTTGGGTCGTCCGTGTCGGCTAATGTCATTCAGTTCGATTTTCACTCAAGGATCTAGAGAAAGAATATGCAAAGACGGAGGACGACATCAAAGCCGTACAGTCTGTCGGGCAAATCATTGGTGAAGTCATGAAGCAACTTGACGATGAGCGGTGTACGTTTCGCGAATGTACATACTGCTTCAAGACTTACAAATAGTCCTTAGTCATTGTCAAGGCCTCCTCAGGACCGCGTTACGTTGTCTCTTATCGTCCTGCAATTCCTGCGGCAAAGCTTAAGGCTGGAACACGAGTTTCCCTTGATATGACGACCCTTACAATAATGCGGATACTACCTCGAGAAGTTGATCCTATGGTGTACAAGATGAGCCTGGAAGATCCTGGAGGAGCTTCGTTTGCGGGAATTGGAGGCCTGGGGGAACAGGTACGAGAACTGCGCGAAGTAAGTCATGGCAGTCTTGTCTAGCCAAAAATTCTGAAGTGATATCAATTCAGATCATTGAACTACCATTACTCAACCCAGAGCTATTTCTTCGAGTTGGTATCAAACCTCCGAAAGGTGTTCTATTGTATGGCCCTCCTGGGACCGGTAAAACCCTCCTTGCGCGAGCTGTTGCTGCCACTCTCAACACGAACTTCTTGAAAGTCGTGTCATCAGCTATTGTCGATAAGTATATCGGTGAGAGTGCACGAGTCGTGCGAGAGATGTTTGGGTATGCCAAGGACCATGAGCCTTGTGTGATATTCATGGACGAAATCGATGCGATTGGTGGCCGTCGTTTCTCCGAAGGAACGAGTGCGGATCGAGAAATCCAACGAACACTGATGGAGGTGCGTTGATAACTGCGCACAACCTTGTATGTTACAACTCATGGTTCTGGTACTATAGCTTCTGAACCAGATGGATGGTTTCGATTCACTAGGGAAGACGAAGATTATCATGGCAACAAATCGGCCAGACACTTTAGATCCTGCTCTCCTCCGCCCTGGTCGTCTAGATCGCAAGATTGAAGTACCTTTGCCCAACGAACAAGCCAGATTAGAGATCCTTAAGATCCATGCTGCGCCTGTCAACAAAGGTGGTGACATTGACTATGAGGCAATTGTCAAAGTACGTTCTACTTTTCTTTTATCAGACTTCCAACTGCTTGTTCACACTGGCGTTGAAGCTTTCTGATTCCTTCAATGGTGCTGATCTACGAAATGTCGTGACGGAAGCTGGCATGTTTGCAATCCGTGATGATAGGTCGGTTAATGCTCCAAAAATGCAGGATTGATCAGCTTCATTCTTTTCCAGAGAGTATATCAACCAAGAAGACTTGACAAAAGCTGCCAGGAAGGTTGGTGAGGCCAAGAAGCACGAGAGTAAGTTGCTACATATATAACTACTCTCCAGCGTGTCGACTAAAAGGGTTGCTCTAGCCAAGATGGAATATGCTATGTAGAGATTATACTCCTTATACCTCCCGTGCTCAAACTCAGCCGTGTTTATTGAAAACTGTTAAAAAACAAAAAGAATCGTCCCAAGGGAAAACTAAATTACATCCGCGTGAAAAGTACGACTCCGTTCAGAATCTGAACAAACCCCCCTTCTTCCTTTTCTTCTCATCTTTTCCTGATTGATTGGTGACCGTTGAGTTGACAGACGAAGATAGGGAGTTTGCCGGTGACATCTTCGGGGCCTCCAGACGTTCTCGTTCATGAGGTTTTGAGCGTGATGACGTTGGGGCAGCACGTTGCGGAGGTGGCGCATCTTTGGTATAATACTTCTCGTCATAATATTCTTGGAAGGTTCGTGTACCCTGCCTCTCACGAATACCATTGGGTAAGGCCCTTGAGCCAACACCGCCGAGTTCTAGCGCCTTTAAATCGTCGATAAAATGTCGTGGCGTAGTTGTATGTGTCGAGCCTTTAGTACAAGGGGAAATGTCGGTCAATAACTGAGTAGGTGACAAAAGTCAAACGTACGTACCAAGATAGATATCCTTGTTCAAGGCGCCTGAGAGTTGATAGCATTCCCTCAGTTCCGAGAATGTGGCTCCGCCAGCAATGAACACTATGATACGTCCTCGTATTTCTACTTGTGATGCTCCTGATTTCGGTGCTCTATGCCATGATGGCTTCTGACTACGAAGAGATGTTGGTTGTGGAGGAGGGGACCGCAGACTTGAAGGAATTGGTGTAGCTGAAGGAGCTTCCTTGACGTATGGGAATAAAGAGTTATCTAACTTCCCAGCCACATGCTCCTGTGATACTAGTCAGCCTTACTCACTTTGAGCAGAAAGTATACACACCTCGAGGACCGCCCTCAACACCGGTTTATAGCGAGATAGCTCGTACTCATCTTCAGTGGTCAATTTTTGCTTGATCTTCTTCTTGCTATCCCGGTCGGCAGCAGTCTAGGACGCTGATTCAAAGAGTGACCTTACTAACATTGAGCGGTCGCTTACTCTGCTGATTCGGACACCCATGTGTACTAGTGCAGTCACAGCGTCCTGTTCTGCTAGAGTCAAACGTGCGTGTTGATAAAGTCTCCTACGGTCTTCCTCAGGAACACCGTCACGATGTTGGATATATAAAGCAACGATCCGAACTTTGTTTATGTTCCTTGAATGAGGGAGGTGTCAGAAAGTTACCCCGCAGAACAAATCTGTGGGACACACGCACACGACCTCTCGACTATCGAGGAGGGGCACCATCTCCTCCACGAGATGCTTTGGCGCCTTTCCTTCCGCAGTGACGCCAGTTGCACAACACTGAACAGACAAATTAGTGGGAAAACAAACACTGAAACGACGAGAGGACATACCTGCTCGACATTTGCTACAAGAGGTAATTTATTGCGCTCAAAGATCGCCATGCATTCCTGAGCCATATTCAAATGCAGAGAAAACTGGAAGGTGGCATCAGTATTGGCATATTCGGCAAGTGACATAAGGCTGACCTTCTCCCGCTGCTCTTGATATTGTGGCAAGTTTGCAAGCATTTCTTTCATGTCATTCAAACTTGCGGCACCCTCCCTGCAAGGCATGGTTTGATACAACGAAACTCACAAAGAAAACCCGGACAAACCCGTTGAATACGGCATTCTCTTGCAAGAATTTGTTAAAGTCTCCCATTAATTTATCAATTGCTTCTCTCATGTGCATATGTCGAACTTCTGTCCAAACTGTATCGGAGTCGGACAATGTTGCGGTCTTATCTTCGTACGTGCCGACGGAAGATTGGAATTTATACCTGTGTTGTGAAAGTCAGAGATGGGCCAAGCAAGAAGTTATCCATCGTAACAGACGTATATTTGGTACCGTCTTCTATTGGGAGAAGATCGTTGACCATGGCTTGATACGTGAATTCGTGAAGCAAAGGGGCAACCATGTCCATTGTTCGGTCAGTGATTATTAGGGTAGCGCGCGGACGCGATGCTTCTGGACTGCCCGGTGGGTATTTCTAATGATGGTCAGCACAGTTGACAATGAAAACAAACAATATGATGTACACCAAAATCCGGATTATGCTTCTTGTACTCTTCCAGAGCATTCTGCACAAAGAACGCGAGCAGCTTTGTGGCATGGTCACTCTCTACGGCTTCATAAGCTCTTGCTTCAGCACCACGGGCAAGGTTAGTACGCCATCGCGAACTAGTTTCTGGTGGAGGTGGCGGACGCGTTGAAGCGTTAGGCTTGAGAGCACCGAGTGGAGGATGATGGGAAGGCATGTAGTATCGAATGAACGGGAACTCGTTGAAGGAAATGCAAAGATTTGATATCTTGCGTCGAGGTAGCTGATAAGCATTTGGGGGTGGATCACTGTGACGCGATACATACCATCTTGGCAGCAAATCTTAGGTCCTCTTCGAGACGAACACGCGCCGCCTTGAAAGCTGTGTCACTTCGTGGCGGACTATACAAGCCAAAGAACATTGCTGGTTCGTGAATAGAGAATACCTGCGCCTCCGTTGCTGAGGACCATATCAGGGTTACTGAAAGGTCGTAAATCAAAGACCACGCACCCCAGAAGTTCAGAAACACTTCTCTGAGTCCTCGCAGATATGGTTCAGCGGTTGATGATGTCAATCTTTGGAACAGTTGTTCATCCAAACCTATCGATGTGTGTCGTGAAGATCAGTCACGGAAATGACAGCCTAGTGTACCTTCGACGAAGAAGAGATGGGCGCCGGCATATTGCTTGACCGCGCCAGAGAAGTCTTTGATTATCCGGTCGACATTTTGCGATGTCGGCATAAGCAGATATAATGCCTCGAAATCAGGCTGAGGGTCGCGACAGTTGGATATGGATTCTATTACTGGGCTGTGTCAGGCGTGACGGACTTACCACAAGACAAAACAGAACATACAAGTGACATTCTCCTCCAGGACATCGAACTGCTTGAGCACCGAGCCCAGCAATCTCTGTGAGTGCTCATCTACAACCAGTATCTTCCATTTACCGGGCGGGTTGACGGATCGAAGGATTTCCAGGAACTCTGCAAATAGCGATATAGACTCGGAGAACAGGGAACAAACAAACTTTGGACACACTATTTTTGACGAGGGTTATCAGGGATGCCATGGAGAAATGAGGCCACAGCGAGCCAGGCTATAAAGTTACTTGTAGGTTTCGGACTCAGATTCTGAGCCAACATAACTACGGCGATGTCCGATCATGTGGCAGTGGCGCAGTGATCGGGGTCATGTGAAAGGATCCATTTGAGTGATTCATTTTGCTTCGCCTAACTTGATTAATATAATATCCTTGTCTCTTCCAAACATATTCAATCAGTAATTTATACAAGCATCGCAGTAACGCCTGCTACAATAACTGCCCCAAGGAAAGGAGCTGTGTTGATGAAGCCAGCATTCTTTCCTCCTTTCAGATCTAGAACTCCATCTCCATCAATGTCAAATCCTCCTTTTGAATTGTTGTAGCTCGGGAATGTTTTATTAGAGTTAGATTCAAAGTAGAGATTTGATGTGGGTAGATTGCTGCATTTGCCGATGGCCTCCAACTAGTTTAACCGTGTCAAAGCATGAAATGGAGCAGATGATCAAAAATACCTTGAAGGGAGGATTGTGGGTCAGAGCGGCATTGAGGGTATAACCAATGGCGAGATCAACAGTAATCTGGTACAGGTCGTGCTGTAGAACAATGAAGCTAAAAGTAGTCATTAGCGACACAGGAAAAAGCCTAGAAAGTAGTACACTCACCCAGTATCGATGACTGTTGCGTTAGAAAGAATATTTTGGAAAGTGGAGAAAGAATCCGGTCCGGCAACCAAACCACCAGCAACCTTCCAGTCTAAACAAACGTGGAAAAAAACTCGGGCAAAGTAGAATTCAGATACGTACCGTTAGTGTCGAATTGGCTACCGTCAGGTGCACGAGTCCACATGATCGGCACTAAGCCCATTGCGAGTGCAATCGCGCGGACTCGATCATCTATCGTACGTACATATATATGAATGAGGAAAAGTAACAAGACCAGGAAGCGCTATACCGATATCGCCATAGGGAGGCCGCATTGTGGTTGGGGTAACTCCGAGAACAGTGCGGATGGCATGGCGAGTCCATCCGAGCTCAGCAACGATCTGCTCGTTCGTCAAAGATGTGAGATGCTAGAAACCTGACGGTCAGATTCTGTACCGCAAACTCTGCTGTATTCATCATGATTTACCTTGTGTGACCATGTGTGGACGCTGATTTCATGGCCAGCCATGTATTCTTCAATCAAAACTTGGGGGCGCTCTATCACACGAGACCCCACAACAAAGAAAGTCGCTGAGATGTTCTTCTGATCGAGGTAGTTCAAAAGGGTTCTTCGAATGATCTTAATCAGCCGGTGGTGGACACAAGTATACAGAACGTACTGAGCTATTAATGGATTGTTAGTGGCGTTTCTGACAGAAAAAAGTTCTTCGACTTACTGTAAGGTGATGGCCCATCATCGAAACTAGTGGAGGAATCAGATGTATCATTCATATGAACATCAGTATTTTTTTACCTGACGCCCCATGTGAATTTTTCGGGGCAGGCAACAATATCTGGTCAGAAATTAATTCAAGCAAGGGATGGGAGCGATCACAGTCCAGAGCCTTACCCGTGGATCGTGTATAACCTCCACACGTCCACCAGCCACGGTTGGCGGCATCGGCGGCGGCGGCGGTATCGTTGATACAGGAACCATCGACGGTTGGAGGAATGTTTGGAATGTTCTTTCCTTCAAGCTCCTTCAACCACATTGTTACTTCATCCGAGTCTTTGACAAGTCAATTGTTTGATCAAGAAACATAATGAGTCGATCATTACCTGTAGGAGGAATGTGATCCTCCGCTGGCCAATCAGAAAGACTGAACACGGCTAGTAAATCGAGTTATCTTGAGGTGGCGAAGACAAAACTCATTAAATGACATACAAGGAGTCGGGAGCGCAGGAGCGCCAGAGACAGGGGCCGAAGCACCAGCAGAGTATGTCTTGCTGACAGGAAGTGTGGCTTGGGAGGGCATACCAAATGTTATACTCGAAAGCGGGGGGATGGCAGTGCCAGTAGGAGCTCCCACAAGGGTGACTCCAGGAGCCGCTGTCTGGCGTTTGTGAACAACTTCGACATGACGAGGATTCAAGGCATTAACGTAAGCGGTGCCCAGAGCAATAGAAACTGCAAACAAAGAGGTCCTCATGATGATGGGCAGCGAACGAGTGGTAAAGGAACGGCAGTTGCGCACTGGAGGCGCGGGGTGTCTACGAGACAAAGAAAGAACAAATCACTATGTACAAGAAAATGTTCCGAGGTACACAAGTGTAGATTTTCGCCCACGTGGAAATCATATTGTTTCTTGATGGTGCCAAGACTTGCCAAGGAATGTACGTAATTACGATTCGCTGAAGAACTTGGAAACTACCAGCATCAACCTATGTATACATCGTTTAGTTTCCGTTTCAATGTATGTCAAGGGAAAGCGCTTTCCTCGCAATCTGAGGTGATTCGCACACAAAAATTGTACACGGGTGCACGACCCTACTAACATATCACGGTGGCCTAGTAAATAAAATATGGTATGGTATGTTGAGACGTGGCCCGGGTACATATATGTTGCCATAAGTATGTTATGGAGATCCGGATCACAAAATCTTAGATAACTTTGAATGATCGGAACTTGATCGGACCTGCAATCCAATTCAGTGTGTCGTCAAAAGTTGTTGGGGGAGGTACATACTATAGTATGAAGGGTAGAATCAACCACGTAGAAAGGTGTCGAGATGAGGCTTGATTTTGGTCCATACACAGCATGCATAAAAGAAAAGACTGTAGATATCTTGTGAGCTACTCGGACGATCAAGGGTCAGGCTCCTCAAGCATTTGAGTTTCAGAGCTCGCAAGAATTGTCTCCAAACTTAGGTTCAAACGAATCATTTATGGTCAGACATGCAATTGATTTGTCAGTCCCGGAGAGTCCTTGATTGGTATATAAGCAATAATAATCAAAGAATAATATCAATCCCCTCTGAACAAATGTGTCGCGCGCTTAGATGTCCCAGCCACGGGATTGCGACGTCGAATACTCATAGGCCCAGGAAATCAATTCTTTTTCAGACAGAGCATCAAGAAATCTCGTGAGAGTCATATCGACATCCTTGATAGCAAGACTATTTCCAAGTCTTTGAGGGCTGGTTTTCGGGGCGTTTTCAACTTTGATCCTGATGCCGGTGTGACGCTGCATTTGCCCTTTGAGTAGTTAGTCGTAAAGGAGCTTGGATCTGGATATGTACTCATCTCGAAGGGTGTTGATATATTCATATATTTTCTCTACTTATACATAATTCTGGAATTAAATCGCTGCAATTGGCTGGGCACGTGTTCAAGAGACATCAAGTTCAACGCCGAGATGCCGCCAAAATGCCCGAGAACCGTGCAGACGGGGACGATCTGTCTTATTCGATCCCATCAAATGAAAGTCTTCGCTGTCGGTTTACCCACCAATCTACTGGGTATCAAAACCAGAAAAATAAAGAAAAAGAAAGAAAGAAGAGAGAATTCTGAAATTTGCTTTGCTCATAATCCATCATTGTAGTTACTATTGATCACAATACTCAGTCGTGTACGATAAAGACTATATTCGGTATATACCTATTGATCACAATACTATCGTTGTGTTAGCATAGTATTATTGTAAGTACGATGGGACATACCTCAGTCGTGTACGATAACGACTGAGGATGCCCCAACCTTCGGTCCGTACTATAAGTATCGCCTGTCCATTCACTGATCGATCTACTCCCTTCATCGGTGTTGATGGGTCACGAGGGTTGACTCGTCCCGTGATCCCTTCTCAACAGAGTCGGTCTTCTTTTTGGCTAAAGCCCATTTGGCGGCCCACAAGTTAGCTACTTGCTGGGTGTAGGCGGCTGCTCGAGCAATTTTGGCATCTCTCCTGGCAGCCATTGCCTCCCTCTCTAACTGAACAATGGACTTCTTTTTCGGCATCTCCATAGTTGCCTCCAATGATGACGCAACAGCAGAGGCAGGTGCAGTCAACTTCAAAGTTAACACAATGGGTTGGTCGGCATTGACCTTTTTGAATTGAAGGTTGCTATATACTGAATGCATTACACCAATGCATTCGGAAAGGGTCTAGAATAAAACAAGTCAAAAAAGTCAGATCAAAATCTGAGAAAACAAAAAACTCACTAAGAAAAGTTCAAAAGGTTCTGCCCAATCTGTCAGGGGACTGTCCTTCTCCACCTACAAGTCCCATTTTCCCCTTGCCCATGTCTCCCTTTTCCCATTTTTCCCATTCTCTATTGTTTTTCCCTTTTTTCCATTCTGTTCTTTCCAGTTGACCCCAGTCCATTTCAGAGCATTGAGAACGCTCAATGCTTAGTCAGCAACAAGCATTCTCAATGGTGCACAGCCACCCCACAGCCATTTCCGAAGTTTTGATCATTTTCAG
>JAGGAX010025033.1:0-76586 GCA_017657335.1 Termitomyces titanicus | reverse complement strand
GGGACGATTAGACTCTTACCATATATAGTTATTTTTTTATTTTTTTATTTCGCCCCACTCCAATCAGTATCGAGCCCAAATTTTGACTACCCACGAGCTCAAGCTCAACCATCGTAGCTATACCTATGACCTTACATCCACGTTACAACACAACCTCACCGGATCAAGTCGTCCCAACCAGGAAGAATTCACGACATTCAAAAAACTCAGGAGGATCTACTTCATGCACGAAAATATGCGTTTCTCAGAGTTTGAAGAAGATGATAAAATTATTTTGCTTTCACAAGCAAAGCGGTTCGCTGCGGTTGTCCCGAGTCTGGTCTCTTTCACCGACACAAACATTTTTCCACCTCCGTACGCAACTGTTTGGGTTGAAAGAGATGAGAGCGGTGGAGTTGCGGACGCATCGTTCGGAAAAGGGTATGGACTACTGATCGGTCATGACGATGAGGCGTTCCCCGACCTTCCAGGTGAGTATTATTGATGTCTGATGGTCAATACATGATAACTGGCTTCTCAATCTGCTCCCTTGCATCACCAAATGTAAACCTATACACAGTCTCATGAAACGACGGAAGCCCATCACGCAAAACATTTTTCTGCGGGTGTACTCGTATGTATGATAGATCACAGGCTGGACTTTCGAGTTACACTACAGTCAACCAGCCCTTCAAAGATCAAATGAGAAATAGAAGAATCAACACACATCTCGTTCCTCTCCTTAACCGTCCCCCGTCCTCGTGATCTCTGCCACATTATATTTCCGACATCGCAGGCATCTGCCGTCCAGTGGCATGCCTCCCACCATCACCATCACCTGCGTCGCCGCCACCCTCCTCTGCTGCAAACTTGTCAGAAACGAGTTGTCCGCCGTGTCTGGGGTCAACTTCCTTTGAGTGATGGCTGCGTACATAGCTTTGATATCTTCAAGGCTTCCGTAGATCTAAGTCGTGTCAAGTAAGTCAAGCAGCCGTAGCCGATGCATGAACAGTCCCTGCTGTGACCGATATGGTTTCGGTGAAAATGCACCAGTCAGGTCTACTTTTCTGTAACCCAACCTTGGAGTACTCGAAATAGCTATTGGTCAGACAGGTCACAGAACAGAATGACTTGAAGTTGTCAATGACGAAGAAGCCAAAGACGGTGTGGCCAAGGCAATATTAATGTACACCTATGAATCTGACAATCACTTAGCTCCAACATTCCTCCCACAACCGCCCATGGCGTATCATCTCATTCACATATTCCACTGCAGCCTCTTTTTCAAAGCCTCCCTCTTTCTCGACTCCTTCGGCAAGAGCAGCTTTAACCGCCGTTGGCATTTTATTAGAAGAGCTGGACGCAAAGATCTTGACACTACTTGAGCTAGTACGAAACAAACACACTCACCCGGAGATGTACACCCAAGCCCCATTCTTGATTAGCCTCCACACTTGTTCGGCATCCTCCTTGATCCGATCTTGCACGTACACACGGGGCTCGCCTTCCTTCCCATCGCGTGAGTGCGCCACCCGATATGTAAGCTGCTGGCGAGCAACAAGATCAGCCCATTCCGAAGCATAATGTTCATCCTGTGTCGCAGATCGGCATCCAAAGTAGAGGAAGTTCACTGGTTGATTATTGTTTTATCAGATATCGGGGGACAGAATGGAGGAAAGAGACGTACATGATGATCCGTCGTGGACACGTTCCTGGATAAGTGCACGCATTGGGGCGACGCCAGTTCCGGGGCCTATGCATATGACAGGTGTACTAGGATCCGGCGGCAATGTAATCAAACCCTTTTGAATACCCACGCGCAAGGTGTCGCCTGGAATAATTGTTGAGGTCTCAGCGCGAGATCAAAAATTGACAAATGGAGCCAGTCAGTACCTGGTCGAAGACCCGCCAGATATGACGTGCAAATTCCACGCCTTGGAACCTTCAGCATTGTACGATACTTGACGATTGCAATGCAAAGCTGCAGAGTGGCAGGATGATTCTATGCCATGTTGAGTCAATTGCGCAACCCGGCATGAAAGAGACATGTGGGCTCACTTTATATGAGCTGGCGATAGAAAATTGACGTGGTCGAAGTGGAGGTAGCACGTCAAATACGTAGTCCCTTGGTATGCGTACGTTACGAAACTCGGTCATGATTTCGTGAATTGTTCTTCGAGGGTGGTGACAATATTCGTACAAGTCTTCCTATAAGATGGATCATGGAAACTGACTTGACTACAACGAAAAAGCACGCACTGTGCCAGCTGGACTTAACCAGTCATCGAGTGTCTCCACTTCGCGTTCGTCCGTTGTGAAATAACGCAGATACTGGAAGAAAACGCGTCGTGGTACTGCGCGGAAGTCAACATGCTTTGAAAGGATTGTTCGAAGAGTGGTCTTTTGCGGATGAAGCGGGAGGTGATCAGGAAGGGACTGGTCTAAATGGATCGTGAATGGTGAACAACACAGCAAAAATATTTCATGCCTTCCATAGTCCGCGTGATAGTGATGGGGATATCCGCATCATCATCCCAGTGTAAAAGTTCAAGGAAGTCCTGGACTTCCGAAGGAGGCGCTACCGGGTGGATCAAGGCAACGTCTCCGGGGTTGTACCTACAAATCAACGATTAAAACTTTGAACCCGCTCTAAGGAAGGAGACATACCGTATTTTGTCCTCAGTTTTAAATTCGAAATCGAAGTGACGTACATCTTGGTACCAACCTTCATTTGTGATGCGCTTGTTTGTGCGCACAGTGGCGGTATGGAATGCGTCATCTGTCTGGAGGGGATCATCAATCTTGGCTTCAAACGTCTGATTGGTCTGCTGGTCTTCAAAATCTTGAATGACGACGCGAGATGGTGGTATCGAGGTTTCTGGTATGACTTTGATTCCCAGTGGCAAAGGGTACAGAGATAGGAGAGCAGTCAATAGAGACTCTATCCACGGTTGCAGAGCTCCATCAAGCCTTTACCCAGGAGTGAGCTTCGATAAAAAAAAACACGCTGAAAAGACGAGTGTAACCCACCCAAGCTGATGCTGGTCATCCCCCTCTCCTCGATCACAAATCTCTTGTGCACCAAGACTAATCAGACGTCGAGACAGTTTCTTGGCAGCCCAACAAAACTTCTCGTAGGCAGTATCTCCGAGGCCAAATGCAGCAAAAGAGAGGTCCTCAAACAGGTCCTCAGGGAGGTCCGAACGAAGGAGTTGGGCCCAAAGCGATGACATGGACCGTGGCTCAACACCCGAGCCCGTCGTAGCGATAACAAAGATTACAAGGGGTTCAGAAAGTAACTCTGGCTGTAGTATCTTCTGAGTTTCTTATGGTGATGCAAAAGATGGACTAGAGACATACAGCAGAAAATTCGTCAATGTTTAGAACTCGGCATTGAAATGCTATGCGCCGACATTGGCGAGCTATACGATCTGCCACATCTTGCGAATTTCCAGTTTCAGTAGCATATAGGATTAGTAGCGAGCGGGGGTCCAGTTCTGAGCTTGGGGGTGGAAGATCCTTTGATATCATAGAAAGATTCCCTTATCAGATAACTTAGAACCAAAGTTTATTTATATATAAAAATTTGCGTCGTCAACATGTTATGCAATAAGTAACTCATTTCAAAGTATACGTAAGCTCGTCCTCATTCTTCAAGCTTCAAGCCTCTCCTTTCCACATTGATAGCGAGATGCAATCGCCGGGAGGCATGCGAGATGGCGGGTAACGCTCTCCGGCCACCTCCGCAGCATCGACGACGCGACGAATAGCTTTAGCATCCTCTGGCGCTAAAGCAATCTCTGCGCTGAGTGCATTTTCCTCGACACGCTCAATGCTGCGAATGCCGGGGATCGGAACGACTGCCATAATCATATTCAACGATGCAGCTCTCCAGTTGGAATATTGGACGTACAATTGGGGTGCTCTGCAAGTATCCACGCGAGCGCTATCTGGCTGACGGTGGCCTTGTATTTGTCTGCGATTTTTTGAAACTCGTCGACAATCTTCAAGTTCTTCGGAAAGTTCTCCTCCGAGAATCTGGGTAAGAACCTCCTACCATCGCCTTCGGGAAAGTCGGCGGTGGATTTAAACCTGCAGAGAACGTTACTAACTGGATGATCTGGGTCTGTATCCGACACACCTTCCGCTGACTAGTAGACCTCGCGAAAGTGGTGAATACGCGACCACAGCCATGCCTGCCTCGTTGATGGCGTCCGTAAAGCCAGTCTTCTCTACATAGAGCTCGAAGGGGCTGAACTCCATCTGTGCTACAATGAGTTTCTCTCCAAGTCCTGGAACTCCTTTCGCCCGTTTCAACGTAGCAATGCTTGGCTCTGAAAGTCCAATCCATTTGATCTGTCCGCTTTCGACAAACGGCCGCAGGGTTTCGAGCACGATCTCAATTGGGACTTCTTGATCGACGCGATGCTGGTAATACAAATCGATGTAGTCCGTCTGGAGATAGTCCAATGACTTCTTCAACTGCTGAACAATGTATGAAGGCTTGCTGTTGGCCTTGCGTTCCGCCAAGGGCTTGGTCGGGTCAAATGCACCGAACTTGGTGGCAAGGAATATCTCAGAACGACGGCCAGTCTCGGCAAACCATTTGCCAATGAGTTCCTCGCCTGAAAAAAATTAGTGTTGGGATATCCAGGACTCGGCGGAACCATCGCGTGCTTACTGTGACCATAGACATCTGCGGTGTCCCAGAAAGTCATCCCACGATTGGCTGCATACGTCAACATCTCAAAAGCGACTCTGTCGTCGGCGTTAGCGCCATAGAAATTTCCCAGAGCGGAGCCCGAACCCATCCCTAGTCAGGGATTAATGAGGCATCTATGACGATACGAAGTGCACAATGGCTCACCCATGGTTCCGAGACCGATAGCGCTGACGGATGGCCCATTCTTTCCCAGGTTACGCTTGCGAAGAGGCATCTTGTGTTATCGTTTAGGAATGGATCATCGGTTCTTATATAACTATTGGGGCACAAGCAGCTGATTTCATGCATCTCAGACATACACCTTCGAATTCCCATCATGGTCAGTTTTCTGATTAGGAAGATGACATCCAGCATGGCTATGGAAAAAAACATGTCTATTTCTGGCACCCGAATATACACAATACTTGCAAGATACTCAGAGCTAGACCAGACCGATCCCTCTATGGAGGCAAGCTCGAATATTAATAGCTCATTCACAAACGACTGGTTGCGGCTGCTCGGAAAAGATTCAAAAGAATGTCTTCACTTTCGGTCATTGTCAGTTCATTGCGCCTTGTTCCAACCCCGTAACGAAAGAAAAATAAATAATATAAAATGCTGGTATTGATTATCTACTATAAAGTTTCTAAAGGTACAATTAGTATGAAGCCGAAGCCTGGCGTCAGCATGATATATATGCAGGGGGGGTTGAGGTTGTGAGTGGATGTGTAAATGTATGTACGGGAAGGGGAAAGTGTATAGCAATGACACTTGCAACGATAGCGATGATTCGGGGAGGATCCAAAGATCATAGTCCAAGCACATCCTAGCAGCGCACATCCAAGCAACGCACATCCAAGCAGCGCACACTTATGAGAAGAAATACTGCGACTTCTTAATCTGCTCGACGCGGAACGTGCCTTTCTGAGGAAGTGGGGGGATCAAATCCACGAGATTCACAAACTTGCCCATGAGCTTCCTGAGCTCTTCCTGCTTAATCTTCGTGCCTTCATCGTCCAGTTCCTCCATCGCCTCTCCCTCACCTTGTGACTCGATTTCATCGAGAAGGTGCTCGACGTTCTGAACCTCGCTCTCATCGATATCGGTCGCAGGAGCGGTGTCGGAGACGACGATCAGTCCCTTAAGACCATCGAGAGCCTTTGCCTGCTCGGCCGTCACGACGATGCGGGAGCCAAGGGCGTGCAAGCTCTTGAGGAGTGATGAGGTTTTGAGACTGATTAGAGGGACCTTGTAGTCTTTGTATCGCTCGCGGAACTACGGAGTGTCACTCAGTCAGTAATCCGGAGAACAGGAAAGAAGCGACATACTTCCGTGTCGAGCTTTTGGAGCACGTCTGAAGAGTGCAGGGCGATGAACGTATCACGAATGATCTCGGACATCTTGTCGATAGAGCACGCATGTGTCCAGTACGAATCGTGCACGGAGGCGAAAGTCAAATTTTGAGTCTAGCAAGACATCAATAAGGGGATGGGATATAGGAAGACAATACAACGCACTCGGCACTCTAAAGCAGTCAACATCATATGCGTAGCATCCAAACTATGAATAAAGTTCGGCGGGAATGCCGAAGCTTGCTTCATCGTATTCACTGCATCATAATAAGCAACAAAAACTGGGGAAGAACTAATAATAAAACGTACCCTCCGCAGGCGAATTAGGATCCGAAATATAAATAGTTTGCAACTTTGTCGAGATCTGCTTACGATTGGTCTTCCTATACGGCTGTACAATCGGGAGACCAAGTGACGTTGTCCACACGACGGACGTCATCTGCTCCTTCTTCAAGCGCGTATCCGAAAGCGTAAACAATTTTCTCTTGACCTTTGTGCGTCGCTTGCTCTCCGCCATGGCCTCGGGCAACCGGTCCTTCGGTATCGACTTTGAGATGATCCTCGCGCACGCCGAGAACCAGTTCTGGATCGACGTGGCACCGCTGAACAAGTCACCGATACATTGAATAACCTAGTCCCAAGTCAGCATCCATCCGGCCTCGCATAATACTCACAAACGCACCTTGGCAGCAAGATACGACGCGGCAGACCAACTATCCTCTTCCTCCACAATCTTCTTGTCCTTCAACTGCTTCTGAATCTGCTCTCTCGCACCGACAAAGGTAACCCCATACACAGTCGTCATAACCGTCTGCTTCACAACCTTCCGCTGGATCTTCCCCTTGAGCATCTGAGCCCACTTGTTCCCAGTCTTTGCGTCCTCCTCCAACGCAGCCTCCACCATGGTACCGACGTGCGTGTACACGTCCGACGGCCGGTCCGTCGCCGCGAGATTCACCTGGTGTGCACCCCGGTCGTCTCCACCTAGGGCGGCGTAGTGCTGTAGACCGTTGCATGTCCCGTCCTGGTGCACGGGGAGAGAGGATTCGAATGCAAGTGGGTCTGGGGACTCGAGTGCCTCGTATAGCTCCATGCAGGTCGCGAGGCACTGCCAGGGGTCGTCGCCCTGGAGCCACCACCGCTCGCCCTGTTCATAGTCAGCGCACAATCGAGTGAAGAGGAAAGAATGAAAACACACGGTAAGAGGGTTTTTGGCACTATCATAAACTTTATCAAGCTTATCATGTACCCAATCTACACGCTCATCAAAGCTCGCCTTGTCATACCCATACAAATTCGCAAGATGGATCTTGAGCCACCGCAGACCACGCTCGCCGAGTGGGCGTGCCTCTGCGAACTTGAGCAGCCCGCGGGAGAGATCGTCGCCGATATGGCTGAGATGGGGCGGGATGGGGTACGCGCGCCCACGGAAGTCGAGGTTGTGCGGGAAGTAGATCGTGTCGCCCAGGAACTAGGTACAACGCGTCAGTAAAAGAAGAGAAGAGAAGAGGAACGACCCACCGTCCTAGCAATCTCAATCTTATAATTGACACTACACCTTTCCGAATGAGTATTTGCCTTGGCCTGGACATACGCCTTCATCCTCTGCTGCCACACACTCTTCGCCTTGATATCCGTCTCTGCCTCTGGGGGCATCTCCGGCATGGGACGGTCAAACTCCGCCGGCGGAAGCTTACCTATCTGGTAACCCGCATTCCAGACTTCCAGTACGACATCGAAAATCTTGCGGTTGATCTGCCAGGGCGTGCTGCCCAGCACGTCGAGCCCCGCAAAGACGAGCTCGACGTTACCTTTTTGGGACGCGACTTTGAGGTAGGATTGTTGTTCGGTGGAGTCTTTGAACCGCATGGCGGAATCTGTGGGCGAGCGTGAGCGTGGGGTGAGGGGAGGGAAGGGAGGATATACTTTGGCTGATTAGGTACCCGCCGGTTCTATAGTTGAGCCACGGCTTGGGCTTGACGAGCATGGGGAGGTGGCGGGGGTGGACTGCGATGTTGATTTTGTCCGTCGCGAGGCGGGCTGAGACGGCCGGGTTGAGCCTGATCACGCCGAGTTTTTGTCCGCGAATGTACTCGTACGTGTGGTAGAACGCAGGTTGCACTTCCGAGCTATACCAGAGTCAATTAAAAAATTGAACAAGAAGAGATCAACATACATCTCATTCCCCTCCTTGTCCATTGCCGTCCTTGTAACCTCCGCCACATCCATCAAACACTCTACCAAAATGCCGCCCACCTTTGACCTAACAGGTTGCGACCAATCTGCCGTCCACCCCTCCGCGTCTGTCATCACCTTTGCTGCCGCCACCCTCCTCTGCTGCAAACTCGTGTACCCCATGGTCGAAAAGTACCCTGCGTTCCCCAGCTTCGCAGCCGCAGGCACGTAGATCTTATTCGACCGGCACACGATGCTCTTGTACTCCAACTCGACCGCGCGGCCGACCGCGACGAGCGCACGCGTGGTCTTCATGCCGTCGTGTACGCCCCCTGAGCCCTGCATGCGCATGACCTCGAGGATAGTTAGGATCGAGAGGCGCTCGGCGTCCAGGAGTGAGAGATATGGGGCGAGCTGCATTTCATTGATCTTGGCCGGGGACTTGGCTTCTATCGCGGTGATATTTTTGATCTCCTTCGTCAGGCGTTCTTTGAGTTTGGTGTGCCAAACCCACATCCATTGACGCAGGTCGCTGCTCCGCAATGCGTTGGACTCGAGCCCGAGTTCCTCGAACATGCGAGCTCCGTGTCGCATTTGCTCGAGGGCGATGTCGTATGCGGATTTTTCGAGGTGTTCTTGGCGTGCGATGACGTCGTCGGCGAGAACGCGGCGGGCGGTGACTACTTGTGCGAGGTGCTGGCGGAGATTGTGAATGTTGAAAGGGATTTGGGTTTCGACGCCTTCGCCGTCTTTGGATTCCTGTAGACGAGTTCAAGAAACAATGTGAGGGGGAAAGATGGATATACTCACGACGAACTTTGTGACAGGCCGTGCTTCGGGCACGTCATCGAGGACGTCTGTTTTATGTTCAGCGAGAACTTCGGCTTGGCCGAGTTCGGAGATGACCTTGTTGTTCTGAGTCTCGACGGCGGCGACGGAGAGGTACTTGATGATTTCTACGGCGTCTGATGAGGACTCGAGGGTGCGGTCGGAGACGACAGAGGCGATGGGTATGTTGCGATTGGTGAGGGAAACGAGGAGTTCGCGGGGAGAGGGTATGACAAAGTCGTCTACTGGGGTTACAGAGTGGGCGCCGAATCTGGAGAATTATGAGCTATGAATTCGAATGAAGGATTTGGATACTACCTGTGGTAGAGAAGAAGCATGAGAGCGTAGGTGGTGGCATCAGGAGAAAAGTGTTCTTTGCCGGTGTCGAGGATGCGATAGATGTCAGCTGCGTAATCGACAAACACGTACGCGGGGCCCTTTTGGCCGTCGGTGGCGAGGTTGAGGTAGGCCTCGATGAAGGCATTGTAGATGGGAGTGGAGAGGACAGGATTACCTGGGTTCTCACGGAGACGGTCAAAGATGTTGCGAGCACGTGGGACGTCGTAGACATTGTGCAAGCAGGCGTCCATGACGGAGAGCATGTCCTGAGTGACTGTGTCGGTGTAGTAGAGGTCATTGGTGGGCGAGGAGCGGTCGCTGGGGAGTGGGGCGGGGAGAATGGTGTACGGCGTCTGGCGCTGGAGAAAATGGGACAGCTCGGTCGGGAGGTCCAGTTTGCGCGGCTGGAGGACCGGCTCGGTTTGGGGGTGGACCAGGAAGCTGTAGTCTGCGTCGACATGGGCAGTCGCCAGTGCAGGCCCGTTTGTTTTGGACGACGGAGACGAGTACAGCCGAGCCGGGCGCGGCAGACTCTGGCGCGACAGCAGCAAAGTTGTCTCCAGACGTCGAGCTGTCCGCGATAGCATTTTCCAAGAAATCTTTTCCAAAAAAACCGACGGGTGGTTCTCAAATTTTGGCACACATCACGTGAGCCGATCGTCTTTCTCATGCGTGACGTCGGCCCGCCGTCCTCTTCCATGGCCCACTACGACGCGGGTGGTTTTTTCTACAGTCGACCCGTCCACGAGCCTGTCTTCCACCATCCTCCTCCACTCAGCTTCAGACCTGATCCTAGTGGTTGGTATACCCAATACCCGCTTCCAACATCCGAGGAACCTCATAGCGATATCATCATACATGACTTTTGGAAAGGCAGATTCGCTCCGTTTCCAGGCTTCAGCTCACGCCCCGGCCACATCTTGGCCAGAGACCGCATCAAGGTCAATATCACCCGACCTACAAAACAAGCCCCATTACAACTACTTCCTCCAAGGTCATTCATGACTCTCCCCCTTACTCCTGAATCTTCTTCCTCTTCCTCTTCTTCCTCTAATGAATTAACAGCAGAAACCCAAAATGTGAGCTCTTCGTGACGACTTGGTTTATCTCGACTCTGATCCCTCTCAGGTATTTCAATTTGATAAATATGTACGTCACACGCAATCTCCGTCCAAGATCAAAGTTAACAGGCGCCTAGGCAGATGTTTTTGTACCTCAGTATCTAAAAGAAATCCAAAATCAACCACATAACCTTTTGCCCCTTCCCCCTGTACCTGTATTTCCATCTTTGTCGTATCTTCATTCGTTTCTTCTTCCTAATCTTATCCAAGACCTTTCCGCGCCTCGCGCCGTTACCATTCTTTCTTCTCCTCCCGCGTCTGAATGCCCTCCCTTGCAAATAAGGTCCTATCATAGTCATTGGCAGACCCTCCTCGCATGGGAGCTCGACCATTCCGCACTCGAAAAAGAAAAAATCGTGTTGTGGAAGGTCGGAATTACAATCGGCATCTGGATTGACGCCGAGTTTGTTCTAACCGTCCCCGGTATTCGCGAGAATTACCCCCGTCTCGAGATCGGGGACCTCGTTCAACTGCGTGAAGTATACGAGAAGCTCCAGAGAGGTAGCGGTATGGCCTTTGAAGGTAGAGTCACCGCGTTGCGTAAGAAGGAAGGTCTCATTCGTGAGTGTCTTGCACTCATTCCCACCGCTCATCTAAACAGTCGCTAGACCTATACAGTCCTAGTCTGAAACATCATATCCTCCATGTACTACCACCGAACCCCAAAACTACTGACGGCATATATACGCCCGAGGACGTCTTACCATTCTTGTTTAACATTTCTTTCATTGCTAATGCACGCCCGTCATTTATAATGGAGACGGCATCGGCCACTATGGGCGCAGCTTTGCCTATTGCCAAAAACGATAACCTTGCCCGTCGCTGGCTCTTTCCCGAACCCGACGACCTCAAAAATTATACGTCGGTATACTCTGTTGATCGTGCGTTTAGGGACCAGGATTGGATTGACCAAGGTCTGAATCCTGAACAAAGGGTGAGGAGTTTGTCATACGTTGCTACTTGACTTGTGGTGACTGGATGGTAGTTGGCAGCGTCTTCCATCGCGCTCCACCAATCACCCGTACCTTATCTTATCAGCGGCCCACCTGGAACGGGCAAGACCAGGTACCCTACATCGTTCTTTGCCTTGACTTTGATTGAATCTTGTCTAGAACTGTGGTTGAAACTGTTCTACAGATCCTTCGTCTTCAACCAGAAGCGTGCATCCTTCTCTGTGCACCATCTAATCCAGCCACTGATACGCTCGTTCTCCGCCTCCGCCCCTTCTTGCAACCTCATGAGATGCTCCGTCTCAACGATCCGAATAGGACCTTTGCCGAAGTCCCTATCAAAATCACCCAGTATTGCTGTAAGCACCGTTCTTCTTGGACTAAAAGAAAACCGCAACGATCACAGATATTGAAAACGACAAATTTTCTCTTCCGCCTTGGAAGACTCTCATGAAATATCGGCTAGTTATATCGTCATGCCAAGATGCAGGCATCCTCGTAGCGGCACATTGTACCAACTCCGCGTTGATGCGCATGGAAGGCCAAGCGGTACATACGCTGCACCCACATCGTCTTCCAAAATATCATGTAACACCCCATTGGACGCATCTTATCATCGACGAGGTCATCGTTGTGTTGCGCTTGCTGTCCCTGCTTCCGCTGACGCATGCATGGATTTTTCTTTGCAGGCAGCACAAGGTTCTGAACCGGAGCTTTTAATTCCCATCTCAGTGGTGTTCACACAGGTACCTGCTGAACCACAGCCAAACATGTTGAGTGACGTCCCGGCACCGATGCTTGCGCCCCAGATCGTGCTTTGTGGTGATCCCCAGCAACGTGTGTCGTGATAGCTTCTCTTGTCTCTGGGCACTGACGTAACTCCCTCGTCGTTGTAACTGATGTAGTTGGACCCATCGTCACTTCAGACAAGGCTAGGACAGGAGAACTCGACAGTTCTCTCCTTGAGAGGTTGTTTGAGCGCCCATTGTATGCTGACCATGCGCATGCCAGGTCCAAGGGTGTTTCTAACCAGGTAGCCGAGGTTTTCAAGTTCACGCCTTTTACAAATCTAGTCAAGGTATGATGTGGAATCAATCCTCTGCTGGGTTTTATCGCTTATTTGACTTAGAATTATCGCAGCCATCCGGCGATTCTGATGCCGCCTTCTGCATTGTTCTATAACGACTCTTTAGAACCTTGTGCTACCAATGGGACAATATCTTGGACCGGGCTCAAGAATCCCGAGCTGCCATTGATGTTCTTTGGACACAACTTCTCGGAAGAATGTGTCGACGAGGTACAGATTCTTTATCTACGTCGTTGCTTTCGCTCACTTGTGCGCATCTAGAGAGCTACGTGGTACAATAAGGGCGAGATTGACAAGATCGTGGAAATCATAACGTCGTTGATACATGAAGCGGAGACTTGTACACCTCCTCTCCGTCCGGCTGATATTGGTATAATGGCTCCATGGAGAGAACAGGTCTGGAGGCTCCGTGAGAGGCTAAGGAACGAAAAGCTCCATGCTGTTGATGTGGGCACTGTAGAGGTATGTTCTCTGATCTTTCTTACTCTCTTTGATAGGCGAACCTGTCGTTTATAGGATTATCAAGGCCGGGAAAGCAGGGTTGTTATCATATCATGCGTTCGTTCAACCCCACGTTTCTTGGAGGAGGATAAAGCAAAAGGACTCGGACTTGTGTTTGAAAAAAAGAGGTACGCATGAGCTTTCATCAGGTTCTTGTTTGTTGATGTATAAGTTATTTACAGGATGAACGTTGCAATCACCCGGGCAAAGGAGCTTCTGGTTGTGATTGGAAATGGTTTCATACTGAAGCGGGATCCATACTGGAATGGGTTCCTTGAGTTCTCCATCCGTAACAAATTGTGAGTTTGGTGTATCACAGCTGCTTGGTCGATTTGACTCGCTGACCTCTTCGAATCCATAGATACGTAGGCCCGGATCTGGATCTCGAAATGAATGGGAACTATGTATCCCGGTTGGAGTACGTCGCACTACAGCTCGTGTTGCTGCGACCAGGCTAATGAAGATTTACTAGATCGAAATACATCGAGAATCAAGTTGTAGAGTCGGAGGAGGATCGAGGTGTTGTTATCGCGGGTGGATTGGCGCGAGAGTTGTTATCCGAGACCTAGGTAGCCTTCCACAGTAGGACCAAACATTTTGCAGGGCAAATTGTATTGTGTTCGACTTGCGGGGAATTTGATGTTGTTGCTCTGCTGTCCAGAGCCAGAATATCTGATAGTTTCCGTCGTGCTGCCACTGAAGCTGAAAATTGTTTAGACCCTCCTTTAGCCTGTCCACTCTGACAATGGAATGAAATGTGGTCTCCCTTTGACTCGATGATGGTCGCTGGGTACTGCTATCCCTCCACAACTGCGCGCGAGTCGCGTACCGTATCGCTATGTTGTATACGAAATGCTTCTTTCATCATGTCTTTCTACAGTTCTCGGTGTCCACGCTTCATTGTATTCAGGAAGCCACCGGGTAGACACGTTGATTATACGCATGCAAAGACAATGTGCAGGGGCCTAGAAAGGGGTAAGTAGATCCTGTGGAACTCTTCTGCTGAGCTCCATGCACTACCCGAAACAATTCATTGAGTACTACATAACACATGATCATCCTAAACGAGGCCACAGATACAAGCAAGGCACGAATATTGATGGTACATCGATAGGAGTATTTTTTTCGAGTCGATTTGACTAGCGCAGAAATATCTTTATGACTGCTTCCCGTTCCAGTTGGCAAGTGAACTATATGACGAGATCTTATTTGCAGAACCGTCTACAAAAGTAGGTTTAGCAAATGTAATTTTCCCCCTGAAAAGGAAAACATACGATGTGCAGTGTTCGATGTTTTTGTAGTTTGGGAATGGGTGGTTGGACTCAAGGCTCCAGCGAGGCTGCTCTCATGCGAGATTTTCGAAGATGGAACAGGCCCTTGGAATCGTTGAGACTTGAACGAAAAAAAGCGTCGAGTTCGTGCTTACTGTGAAGAGCATTGACATAATTGTTACGCTCCGAGAGGACTGGGGGCACAGGAAGGGCAAGGTTCTTTGTCAACAAAGCAAGGAGCGTAATAACAATGTACCACCGAAACATTTTACAAGCGGAAGGCGAGGACTCGATGAAAAGGAACTGGCCAGCAGTTGGGAGGAGAAGACTGAGATTTGCTCTTTTATATCAAAAGGGAGGCAGTGAAGCTTGTAGTGATCCTTTAGTTCATCACGATCCAAGAGGAGTATGTAGCATCATATATGTTTATTTCAGCGTTGCCGTTGCAACGGTTCATCGATGCATCATTGGGGAGAATCACCACACATAGCGACAAGCGTTGGACCCAAGCGGAGGATTCTTGTGTGGGTCTTGGTCGCCTGATAGGTTCCACTCGCTTGACCGGATCCGATGGTGGAGCAGTTGCTCGAATCGAATGTGCCGAGGCGAATCATTATTACATTGCTGATCTTCGATAATGATGTGAGCAGTCCTCGGAAAAACTCATTCATGGGGAGACAACAACTGGTACATACTAGCCACCAGCAAGTGGAACAAAGGATTCGAGGACTTGTTGACGTTACTTACTTTTTGTGACAAGTCGACTGTCGCCGCTCGCGTGCACGTCATGTGCTCGGAATTTTCTCTTCTGATCTCTGAAGCTAGTCTTTAGCAACTCTCGTTATCTTCAAACTGGCTTTTTTGTCGCATACTCCTGCCAGACTCGTTGCCCGAAATGCGACACGGTCTATGGATACACTTACGAGGCTTTCCTCATCCCAGACGCGTTCGAGATATCTAGTAATCCGTAATTTTTTCCTCGCGTCCGCCTGCCCAACTCAGACCAAACGTTCATTCTCTGCATCCGCCCAACACATGATTGACTACGAGAGAGAAGCGCTGTACACAAGTGCAAACTTCTATCCATCGTCTCATGCTCCAACTCCGTCAAAAAATGGAACACTAACTGCAGCTGAAGAGGAATGGCTGCAGGAAGACCTACTCGAGTCATCTTCCGGTACCCCTCAATATCCTTTAGACTCGGAAATAAGGAAGGAGCGCATTGATTGGCGCCTTCGTGCTCCTTCCCGGATACCTAAACCCCCAACATCACCACGGACACGAAAGAAGTATACCCGAAGAAAACAGCCCTGCGGTGTAGTTCTAACTCCGAATGATAATTTTTACGACTCAGTCAGTAGCTATGAGAATCGGTGAGATCTCTACCTTTGAAAAATCCCTGAGGCTTACAGAACCAGTTTTCTGAAACTTCTTCATGCTGAGCAAGCCGAAGCCGAAGCAAATCTGAAAGAGCGTCTTTCGACTTGGAGTTTAGACCGTTTGAAGGAAGAAGGCTATTGTCTCACAAATCTTTCAGCATATTGGCTACAAGAGAATCAGTTTGGTCGCCCGGTCGCGTCATTTGCGCTTGGTCCAGGCTTGGCTCTTCCTGATCATAAATTCGAGTATGTCTCTTTCCACGGTTTCGTATTCTACCCTCATGATTGATGCAGGAATGGCACTCAAGTGTTGATTTCGCGCATCGACCCTGTCCTTGAAGGCGAGGCATTGATGAAAGGCTCTGTCGTATCTTCGACCTCTTCACAACTCAAAATTTCTTTCGCCGACATGATTGATCAAGTAGATCAAGGAGAATGGCGACTGGACGTCGGTCATTCCAGTATCGTTTTTGATCGCCTTTGTGAAGCTGTTTCACACCTACACCACGATCCCAGTGTTTACGAGGAAGCAAGCCATGCAGATCCTCAACCTATCCTAGTTGGAACACACCTTCGTGACGTGTTACTGAGAACATTTGATCCCTACGAGGAGCAACGGTCTGCTCATGTTGCGCTGCAAGCTGCGGACGAGGTTGCATACCTACCTCATGAACAGCTCGAGCATTCTTGGGGAGGGACGGAGATGTTGGACCAATTTGGTGCTTTCAAAGATGATATGAGAATACAAAGCTGGGCCAGGCGTTATGCAGAACAAGACCCCGTCGTCATAGAGGGTGATCCGATTCTAAATGGGCTAAATGCGACGCAGCTGAGGGCAGTAGCGACGATGATTGGCCAGAGGATAAGTCTCATACAAGGTGTAGGTTGTGATTTCATCAGAATTCTTCCTTCTGTCCTCACAACGTCCTTCTACCTTAGCCACCTGGAACAGGAAAGACGAAAACCATTATTGAAGCCGTCAAATTGTTGAAGGTCCGACTGGCTTCTGAATCATGTGTTAACGTCATTTTGAAGTTCTAGTCTAGGTCCACTTCGAAGTCCCCCATCCGATTTTGGTCTGCACATACACGAATGTCGCAGTAGACAATCTCGTGGAAGGACTAGTCCGATCTGGAGTCAAGGCTCTACGCGTCGGATCTGGCAGCAGTGTGCGCTCATCAATCACTCAGTATACTCTCGACCACAAATTGTCCGAGCATCCATTAGCTCCTCGACTACAGAGTACCGTCGAGGAGATTGACAAACTCGTTCTCGATATTGATGACCTGAAGAAACGGCTTATCTCTGCAAAAGGCAAGCCGGGTCGTCGAGCAGAACAAATGGTAATCAACATAACACGAGCGATCTTAACTAGGGATGCGAATCTGCAGGCGTTGAAGTCGAAGAAGTACGCGGTGAGACAACACATGTTGAGGGACGTTCTCTCAGATGCGGATGTGGTCGGTCTGCCTAGGCTTCAACTCTGATTTTTCGAAACTCAATGGAGCATGCGTAGATTTGCACGACGTGTATCACTTCTGCTTGCATGGCACTTAAAGTGACTGACTTCCCTGTTGTATTCCTGGACGAGGCATCAATGTCAACGGAACCTGCTTCCTTGATTCCAATCATGAAAGGCGTACGTTTCTTTCCTGAAAAGTCACATGGGAAATTACTAACAACATCTTTGATTTCCTCAAGTCTCGTCATGTTTCCCTCATTGGGGACCACAAACAACTTCCACCTGTGATCACGAGTCCTGAGGCTCAAGCACTAGGTCTAGGCCTGAGTCTTTTCGAACGCCTGACGCAGGAAGGGGGTATGCTCTATCGTATTTTCCAGTAGTGTCTATGCTCATGAGTCTGTCCCATCAGTGGTGCCTTCTGTCATGCTGGATACACAATACCGGATGCACCCTGCCATTTCCCGTTTTCCGTCCTCAGAATTCTATGACCATGCCCTTCAGGATGGCACCGTTGATGCGATCGGCAATGCTCATGAGGGCCTATCTCCCCCGACTTCTCAGCATCTACGGGGAGACGCAGCAGGCAACCGTCCATCGGTCATATTCATCGACCATTCAGGTGCAGAATCTATGAAGGAACGTAGTCGTGTTAACCATAATGAAGCATGTATTGTTGCTAGTATTGTCGAGGATCTTCTTCTCAACAATCCTGTGAGTGTTTTATTCTCCATCGATACGGATATTTGTGCCTTATATTTAACATTCCCGCAGCAGCTCATGGGGCGCGACATTGGAATCATCGCACCCTACGTCGCGCAGATATCATTGCTCACTCGGCTCCTCAACCGTGACCCCAAGTACAGGCAGCGGTTCCGCGATGTTCTGGGTGACCATCGTGCGATGCAGCTCGCGAATGTTGAAATAAAGACAGTGGATGGGTTTGAAGGTCGCGAGAAGGATGTCATCATTTTTTCGACAGTGCGAAATAATTCAGGCGGTTATATTGGTTTTCTAGCGGACAGGAGGCGACTTAATGTTGGACTTACGCGTGCCAGGAGGGGGCTGTTCGTGGTGGGTAACCTAACAACCTTGGAAAGGGGCAAGCGAGCGTCATCAGAGAGAGAGAGTGAAGCACTTGCAAATGTTATGGCTCCTAACAACCGCAACCACCAAAGCAAGGACAAGGGTGCTGCTTCTTGGAGACGTTATGTAAAGTATTTGGGGGAGCATGGGTTAGTGGTTAGATTGGAGGGTGATGCGCTCGGAGAAGCATTGTATGGTAATCTTAACGCAGCAAAGGCGAGGGTCTCAGTGGCAGCATAACCATTTTTAATGTCTAATTGTCTATTAAATCGAGTTTAATGTAACGTCATGGTAATGTTATGTTCTTTAGGAACTCCCATCTTTCGGATAATAGGATATCGACCAAGTTTAGCAAGTGAGCGAAGATATAGTGAATTCTGTGTTACGCATGATCGTTCACATAACTACATATTCATGTTCCACGTCAATTTTTCGTTCAACTTGGATGTAGATAGGTCTCACTTCAGAAGCAAAAGAGTTAGTAAACCGTAAGTGAGTACGTATAGGTTTTGACTGAATTCTGTTGATGTGATTAAAATGAAAGTACCGAGCTTTGAATATCATCTCTCTCAACAAGCGTTTGGAACATTTAGCATCAATCCTCTGGTACGAGTGCAATTCAGAGAATCACCTTCACACTTCATGATCACAGTGATACTCTTCTCCAAACTCCGGTTGTCCGAAAAGAAGTCAGCAGAAATTCAGGTATATATGTCGTGTGTGCACATCTCCGACATTCAGGACCGCCACACCTCGCTCCCGAGTCCCTAGAAACATATGTATGTACATATACTTTTCCCCTAGGGTTCCATCCACACTGCTTCTTTGGCTCAATGTATACTACATCATCATAGCGCTTACTCCCCAAAAAAGCCGTGTCTCTCCGCTTATTCTAAGGAGGGTTATGTCAAAACAATCTCTGTACATCATATACCAAAGAACGTAATAAGCAAGCACCTCGCGCCACGACTTGTGTGACTGTGTACTATGTAATCGGAGATCCCTGTCCTGGGTAAGGCCTAAGTGTGATATGTAGTATGTACAAGGGTTTTCAGCGGCTGTGCCGGGACTCAACAGTCCATTGTGGGCGGTCCGCACCTTCAAGTCTTTGGCCACATTCATGCTGGATGGCATATGAAGATGTGTGGGGGAACAGAGAATGGAGAGAGGTGTGTTGTACACGGCGTGGCCCACGCTACAAACTTGGTGTGACTTTGTGGATCCGTTCTGCTAAAAATGAGGCGTCTTTAAATAAGGTGGTCTGAAGGATTAGAAAGCAATTGTCATTGAAATGACTGACTCGGAGAATATGTCGAGACAGCATAATTGTTTGAACAATGTATGTATCAAGAACCGTTGGAATGCACATTGACGAATCGACTTCGGTGAGGCCGCAACGTCACTTACCTATTTCCGAGTCGGTGAAGGGTCGGCCTTTGTTATGGTTCCCATTGCTTGGTCTTAATGGGAACGTCTCTCAAACGTGTCTTCATAAGTAGCAACACCGTGCAATCTGGCGGTTTAAGAAATATAACCGCTGCGCTGCCGATAGATGTTGAATAGTAATAATGAACGTCACTTCGCCCACTCTCGGACACTAAACGTTCTACGTATGTACTACGTACAACAGCACATAGGCCGTCGAATCGAAATTAATTTTCAATATGTTCTCCCGTTCTCTGACGGTCGTTATAGACTGTCCTGAGCTTCCAAAGTTGACAACTTCCCTACACGACGATTCAGAGATTTTTTGGGGCTGTACAGATGGGGATTATCGCGTTTTCCCTGATGCCTGATCATCCCTACCTTCCGCACCTGTCAAAAAACGGCGGAATGTAGCTAAGCGAGAAAAAGAGCTATGTACTTAGTCGAGCGTATGTATTTACAACGACTGTGTACATACATACATGTCGTGTGCCCATTGATATCAATTCGATTGATAATTTCCTTTTCTACATAATCAAATCTCCTTGGAGCGAACTTGGACAAAAATTCAAGAGAGCCTTGCCGTCATCGAGTACCCTGTTTCTTGATATTTCAGATAGATGTCTTGCCTCTGTCTCATGGGCCGAAAGTGTACGCCACTCGATCGAAATTGAATTGCAGGAGTGAGCTATATTTAGAAGCCTCGGAGTCTTTACGCGATCGGGGGATCGCACAAATGTGAGTAAATGGCAGGAGGGTGCGTTGGTAACAAGTTAAGAAAACAATGACCGGATGAAGCGAGCCGATGAAGGTAAAGTGACATTGCAGGTTGGGATAAACTAGGATTCGTTGCGGCGTACATACATATATGTTTTATGGGCCCTGAATTTGAAGTGAAGTTTGCCAGAGTTTGCATGAAACCACACCGATCGGGGACAAACTTTGGGTTTGAGGTTGCAGTCGCTGAGTTCGTTACTGATCGGACGTGCGTGCGAGGGTTCTGTGGGGTTCGTGCATGATTACTCTGCCTGTCAACCGGATGGGCGTTGATGGGGATGCTCAATCATCTTCTCGTACGCGTCGTGAATTATTTATGACGTTTGTGGACAATATATTAGTGTTTTTGACTCTTGATATACAGTGGTGGTCGGAGACGGAGGGTCGCGTGGTCTGCCATTGAAAGTGGAAATGCTGAAACAATGGCAGAGAATTTCGTACCCGGAAGAGCTCGATCAAACGCCTGCTCGGTTCCGTTCAAGAGAAGAGAGGGAAGCGCACCTGTAAGATGGCAGACATTTTTTGCGAAGTGGCATTAACGCGTCGGGGAGATCAGGATCCACCGAGGGCATAACAACAGGCACAGAAGGAGGGAGACCAACAAATCCAGATTTGTGCGCGGTCCGCCTAAGCATAAGCCGATCATCCTTCCGATCTCGTTCAATTGAATGCAGAAATGGCTTCAAATACCGTCAGGACGTGTCCAAGTCGCGAGTTTCTGTCCCCTCGACGATCGTCTTCCTTGCCCACTCCCGCGACGTCCACGTCGTTATTTATCACTGACTCCCTGCAACCGTCAAGAACCACCCTGCTTCCAAGCGACGATCTTCCATCGTTTGGCCCGGCCCAGCATTCATGCCTGCTTCCTCTCCAATTCTTCATAAGAACATTGTTCATTCACCCCACAATCCCCCATTGACGATGAATGTTCAACTCGATCTTCCTTCAAAATCCAATTCTTTCCTCGATTTCGACTCTCTCACCATCTCCTCCCACTCCTTGTCCTCGGGCTCTTCCAACAGCTCTCCAACTTCGTTAGATTTCCCCTTTTCTATGCCATTCGAGGACTTGGACGACAGTCCCATCATCATTGATACTTTCGCGCCCAAACCGTTGATGCGCGACTTGTCTCCAACGAACTGCCCCTCGCCAGCAACTGGTGTGTCTCCTACGTCCTCAGCAAGCAGTGACTTTGAGTCGCATTTGTCATCGTCGCTGTCGCGCTTTTCCTATCAAGCGTTTGTGACTACTCGCTCTCGTGTTGTGCGGGTATGTGGCGTACCGGGTACTCTTCTTTGTCCTTGTCACTGATTTTCGACGCGTTTTCCATCAGTTGTATAATCTGCCACGCCTTGCAGAGTCGTATCTATCCGCCTTGTTTCTCCCGCAAAGTGTACGTCGACAACGCATCGTTCCGAGCGTAATACTTACTTTCACGCCGCCAGAATATCCGTGGACAACGGCCTTTGCCTATCTCGCTGTGGACGACTAGCGAGGAGTATTCTGGACGCCGCCCGGACAGCATCTGGGCTGTGTTCAAGACACATGAAGAGGTAGGTAGAAAGAGTTGATTGTTTCTCAGTTGATGTGTCACGTGGTGTGACTAGAGTGGGACTTTGCGTTCTTTGCCACATTCATTCCACCGGGGGCTTGTTCGGTCACGGTAACCACGTTGCCCTGGTCCATGCTACCTTTCATTTTGTCTCCTTTACTCTTTATTTCATATCAACGCGCTTTCAATCTGTCTATATCCATCGATGACTAACATTATTGTACATCCAGGCTGTTAGCGCCCTCAGCTGTCTCTCAGGCCCTGCCATGTCTGTGACTACGGCCCTGGAAAGCGATCTCGAGCCTTTTCACAAACTCCGGCGTTTTGTTCTGAATCCTCCCGTCAGCGTCTGTTTCCTTATGTAACCTGCATCATTAACTAAAGACGTTCAACTTCTAGCCGCAACCCACACGTCTTGACTCACCTCGTTTGCGCGTATCATCATCTCGCTCTGACTTCCACACCTCTCGGCTGCTCTTTGATCACTCGTCCAAGATGTCTGCTGGTGATTACACGCTCTCAACCAACCCTCCGAACCCAAGGACCAGTTTCAGACTCGGTGATTGGATGTGAGTGCCAGTCCTGTCGCCACCAGACGATACAATGTCTATTTTTACGCATGTCTCGTTTTCCTCGATCGTCTCGTTTTTTCTCGATCACTCGACTCATGACAACGATAACTCAATTCAATTCTCTCCAACAGATGTAGCTCGCCGAAATGTGCCGCACACAACTTTGGGTAAGTATCTTCGTCATCGTCATAGGACCATCTGCCCATTTTTGTCTCATCATCTACACCGACGACAACCATGCTGACTTCCTCGTTTCCTTGTATGATTTTGCACAGGCGCAACCTGACCTGCATTGGTTGCGGATGTTCACGTTCTAACGGAGGAACAACCCCTGGGGGACAGCCGCCGCCGCCGCAGTCGTATACGTCAACTCGGAACATCTCATCACCTCGATTTGCATCTTTCCCTACTCATTCGAATTCTCTGCCGAATCTTTCAACTCAGCCCACCGTAACCCAGCAGCAGCCAATCTATAGCTCGTATACTCAGCCTCATAAATCGCTCCACTCTCAGCGCCATGGCCAGCAACAGCAGCCTGTCTATCAATCATCTGCGCCGGTACCACCGGTCAAGTCCGTTCATCCTCTTTTGACTCCTTCCGGTCGGGCGTTCGCCGTGGGCGGCAAAGTTCAGAACGTCTCCAATGATCCTCTGAACCCGTGCATCATGTATTGGCCAGATAATGAACCCTTCCCTGAACAAGGACAAATCCGCCCCAGTAATCTCGTGGGCATCCCAGTACGTACAAATTGTTCCAGATACCTGATTGATGTTCACGTCCATTGCTTTTATAGCAACCTCCCATCCTGAACACCGGGAACCGAGGACCTATTGCTCATGTATGTTCAAATCTAGCCTTGATATTAGCTGTGCACTGACAGCGGCGTTCGCGATCATCAGCAACCGGGTGATTGGGTTTGCTTGAAATGCAATTACCTCAATTGGAGGCGGCGAAAGGTTTGCCAGACGTGTTTGCCTTGTATGTTATTCTGGTGTTTTTCCGTCAATCCATCACTAACTGGTCTGATTAGACGCCGAGGGAAATGGTGATTCCATTTCTGCTGCCGTCCAGGCAGAGCGCATCGCCCTGTTGACGTCAGTCTTGGCACAAACTCAGGCGCAGGCAGCTGCCCCTCAAGCGCCGCTCCAGCCGCCTCGCTCTCATTCATTAACACCGCCTCAACAAAGATGTGCCTTTGTTGATGTATCGCCACCTCAGCCACAGATGCAGATTCATGCTCCGGTTCATCGTTCTCAGTCACAATTTGAACTCAGATCTCAGTACAACAACCGCGAGAACAGTCCCATCTATCAGACTTCCGGCAACCGTCAGCGCCAACCGTCACCCTTGTATTCCACGGGCCCTGACTTCCATTCCTTGCCTGTTCACGCGCCAGCACCCTTGCTTCCGTCGTTCTTGCAGGACATGGTTCAGTCACCCTCTTTGTCACCGACATCATCATCTTCCGCTGACCTCTCTCTGGACGATTTTGATGATATGCCGACGAGGTCGTCCTTCCCACGCACGCACAACTCCGACGACGCCGCCAATGATTTGCCCATCGGCAACATCTGGCGTCTGGACGGCGAGGAGACCAAGTCACTCGCGGCATTTGCACTCCCAAATCGCCAGGACCTCATCGGCAGCGGCAAGAAGACTAGCAGAGAGGCACTACGCCTCCATGTTATTACGTCGTGATCCGTTTGCGTGGGTGTGTTTTTTTTCTTATTTTACCTCTGTATGACGCATCACACTGACTTGCTTGTTCCTGAAGTCAGGGAAAATTTCCACTTGCATCATTCTGTATTACGAAAGATTCAATGGTTTTCAGCAAACGTCATGCTCTTCAAAACATAAATAGAGTCGCGTTCTGCGTATGGAAGGCGGAGAAGGGATATCGTGATTATATTCACCAGCGTATTGTGGACGATTTTTGTGCCTTTTTTGGAAGCTTTTTTTTTATCCTACTGAATGTGTCTTTAATCTTTGGCAACTTAGTTACGCGTTTTGGTGGTCGACGTTTGTACCATAGTGGATACGATACGCTCTTGGCAGTTACTCGAGTATTTAAAAAACCTGTTCGACTGTATGTATATAATCTTGGGAATCAAAGAATCCTTTTGTGAACCTTTGGGTGGTTGTTTGACGCACAAGAACAATTGGAAACAAACTGGGCGCGTCAACGACGCGTGACAAACCAAACTTTGAGCGTTCTCAACAATGTGCCACTAGCCATGACCACTCCAATCTCCTTCCCCTTGCAAGGGCCAGCAACGTCATCAGCTCATGAATACCTATCTCGCAAGACACGAACACACCCACCGCCCCATGAATCAGATTTATTGAAAGCGATCCGGACTGCCCTTCGGGGCTCGGACACAGAGTCAATATCGACAATACAATCGGCCTCATTTCTTGACGAGGGAGAGCCGCAAACCGTGGACGAGCTTACATGGAATGCACATACGGTTGTACTGAGTCAAGGGGGAGTGATGAGGAAGAAGTGGAACTTTGAAGAGGAGGGCCAGGCCATTCAGTGGGCATGTATTGGCTGGCTTGAACAAAATATACCAGCCAATCCTGCCACATCTCATTTTTCAGGTCATTACTCTTCGTCAGATGATACTCCTCCACGTCGCCCTGGTCCCGATGAACGACCCACCTTTGGACCGTTTGCCCAGGTCTACCAGAATTCAATGCCAGATTTGGGGAAGCTAACGCGTGTTTCTGCGGTCTTTGTCTTTCTGCGTAGCATTGCGAGGATATTTCTGAAGAATGGCCTAGAGTACACATTTGCCCTCCCGTTTATCGTTCGCAAAGCCTGGCCTCTGTCACCGCATGGTGCATTGATTCAGCGCGTGTTAGAACCTAGCGAGTTCAGAGAAGCCGAGGTTACAGGCGACGCGGTGCTTCCTACTATCTTCTCTGTGACTAGTCCATTTTCTGAGGCCGGGACTTTTGGGTTGACTACGGGCATCATAGGCGGCCTTCGAGGAGAGGGTACGCCCTCGCTCAAAGACGAAGATGAGAACTCTACAAAGCCACTTAAGTCTATCGCTCCTACTGAAATGGTAGTTTGGGCTTCTCATCGTGGTCCAGCGTCGAAGGACGACGTACTCGTTACTGTCGACATTGAGAAAAACCAGCTCTCTGTCTGGCGTTATGTTTACATCAAGCCGAAAGATACCCCTGTACCTCTAGGACAGACACGTGCGGAAATGACGGCCAAAAAACGACAATCTATGGTTGGCCCGGAGAGACGTAGGTCGTCCGTGATGTTTGGTGATATTCGACATCAGATGTCGCCTACTTTACGCCCTAGGGAACAGTCTCCTACACCTCAGTTTGGGAGCTTCCCTGAACTTCCACCTCTCTCTGCTCTCCCAGGTATGCCCCCTGCCCTTTCTACAACAACGACTATGGCGTCTCTCGTCTTTGGTGAATCATCTCAAAGATCGGGTCTCATCAAAGGCCGACGCAATTCCTTGACGAGAAATGATTTGAGTGTGACCATGGACCGAATGGTTCTTGGTGGAAAGTTTGATGGTGATCCAGGTCTTCTGCCTATTGAGCATGGTCGGATGAAGGCAGCATACTGGATGGAGCGAATGTACTCCCAGGAGTTGACCGCTGATGAGTGAGTTCTATCTCTCATCTTCAGGGTCTAGTACTTCTGAATTGACAGTCTTCCAGTGCTCAGTCATGGAGATCTATCTCAGTCGCCCTTTTCGATGATCGCTATGACGGCGTCTCTTCGCGATCGCTCATGGCCGTATGCTTACCCCATTCACAATCCGCGTTCTTGTTTTCTCTCGCCCCTGGACTCGACAATACTCTGAAGGCACTCCCGCTTACCCATATCCCTGCCATCTCAGTTACCTCTCTTCGCGCAACCCGAGACAATGTCTGGGATCTCCTTGTTGTCAAGCCTGACCATGCACTAGCGGTTCTTACGCACGGGACGCAGGAATTGCCTATACAGCTGGGTGACTCGCAGAAGTCGACACCTATCGTTGATGAGAACAGTATGCAAGTTGATTCGAACCTTCCTTCGTCTGTTGATCACGGACCCATTGTTGCTGTGCACAGTAGTTATTCCTCTACCGTTACGGTGACATTCCAGGACGGCTGGAGAGAACGTGCAACTATTGACCTTGTTCCTCATGATTCTCTTGTCTCTCAATGCATGCAGATCCTTGCATTAACACTTCCGTCTGACTATATGTTCGCTTTGCATACGATATTCCTACAAAAATGGTCAGCAAGTCGTCGTCCTACTGCTAACGATGCCGACTTCGAACACTTTTCATCTATCTTTTTTTCTGGTTTCCTCCTGCCTTATGGAGTCCGGGCAAGTGATGATAGCTCATGGTCCAAGCTTGGGCTTTCCCCGTCCCATCAACGATTTGTCGATGACCCTGCACTAGGAGGACTTGAAATGCCTCCGACGGCTCTTCCCAAAAACCTTGCAATATCATTATCAGAGGAGAAAAAACCTCATTTTCTGATGGGTCCAGCTCTCTGGGCTCTACACACCCTTGGAGAGAACCTCAGGTTAATGGTAGATCAATATCAGTCTCTGATCAGATTGGTGCCTCTAATCTGTGGGGTTGCTCAAGCAGTCCGTCCTGAGTGGGTGGACTATTGGAAACGTCTCTGCCCAGATGCGGTGCCGTCATGGCCGTCGCCTGCGACTACAGGTTGGTTATATGCTCGTCATTATGTCCCCTTTATCCTTAATGTACAACTCGTCAGAAATCGGATTTGTTGACGATCGCCTGCCTGTCTGGCCCCCGGATATGTCTGCTATACTTTATGGGCGTATAAGCAATCCAGAGTGGCAGGTCCCATGGGACACACAGGAAGTAGCTGTTCGATTCGGCATCGCACCGGCTTTCACTTATGGCCAACTCGACCCACTTTCAGCACTTCAGCATCTCACCAGCATCTACAAGTGCCTTGCAGACAAGAACGTTGCACAAACTCAGAAGAGAGCAGAAAATGCAATGTTCCTTATGGTCAATGCCAATCTCAGACCCGAGTTCTTGTCCCGCCTTCCCATTGGTATTGCCGCACCTCTTCGAGAGGCTGCTAGGACATGCCAGCTGGCGCCACCTGCGGACTGGCCTTTGGCTGCTTATCGTGCTATTGGAAGAAACGATCTTGCTGCCTCTGCAGATGACGCCCCGGATTTGTTATTCAATGACGGTTACAAACCTATTAAAGAATTCATTGTAAGTCTGTTGATTTTATCAGTTGGTCGATCTCTACAACGATTTTCACAGAATCCGACGCGTCCTCGTCCAACAATTGGCGAGATAGTCGGTCAAGCTCGAGCTGCTGCTAGTGCAGAATTAGAAGCGGTGACAGGTGTTGAACTTGACCTAGCGGATTTCACAGATATTCGTTTCGGCCAGGACCGTCGGCTAGAAGAAGTCGCTCGCATGCTGTGTTCTTCGAAGATCCCTAATATTAAATGGGTTGAACGCCCTGAGCTTAAGTCGGGTTTTCCATTTTGCCAAAATTTACAAGAACTGACAACGATTCTAGCGAACATGATCAAACCAAAGAACATCAAAATCTGGGGCTTCGTATTGCTGAACGCACCCTTGCTTTGCCTTTCGGGCGTGCAATGTTCACGTTTGGCTCAGTCCCAACGGTAACTCGGGAAGCATACACCATACCGAAAGTGGAGTACAGCATTAGAGTGCAGCCAATGAATGTCACTGTCACTCCTGAACCCGGCAAAACCCCACTCCCAGAATCTCTCAACTGGGGCGATTTCCACAATGGTGTGGCGGCAGGTCTGCGAATATCTCCTTTTTCTGCTGGTGTGGAGAGCTCGTGGATAGCATTTAACAAGCCTTCGGAATTAACACCAGAACACGCTGGCTTCCTTTTCGGATTAGGCCTCACTGGACACCTCAGGGAAATGTTAACGTGGCACACGTTTGGATATCTAACTCCAAAACATGACCTGACATCTATTGGAGTTCTTTTAGGTCTTTCTGCTGCGAACATCGGGAATGGAAACACACATGTTACAAAGATGCTGGCTGTCCATACTCCCGCCCTTCTTCCCACTCCTACAGTAGATCTCAACGTCTCGCTTATGACCCAAGCGGCTGGGCTTGCTGGAGTTGGTCTACTTTATCTAGGAACCAAAAATCGACGTATGGCGGAAGTATGTCTCAATCAAATTAGTAGAAAGGATCTCGTACAACCAGACCTTAGCAATGAACATCGGGAGGCGTATACCTACGCAGCAGCCCTTGCATTCGGTATGATAATGCTTGGCAAAGGCTCCTCTGTTCCAGCAGATATGGCCTTGATTTCCCGCCTAACAACCTTGATACATGGCGACGTGGGTATGCTATCCCAGCGCGGCTCGCAACCTCCTTTTGACATAAATCTGACCTCACCCTCTGCGACTATTGCGCTGGGTTTGATGTACCTGCGAACGGAGCGACAAGATATTGCAGACATCCTTACAATACCGGATACAATCATAGCCCTCAATCGTATCCAGCCTAGTTTTGTGCTGATTCGTACTATTGCACGATCATTGATCATGTGGGATGCTGTTGCTCCAACCGCTGAATGGCTCATTTCTCAGCTACCTCTGACCGTTCGTGAAGCTTTTGATGCCCATGGGAGGAGTAAAGCTACCGACGATTCCTTGGAGCTCGCTTATTACAATATCCTGGCTGGTAGTTGTTTCGTCGTGGGTTTGAAATACGCGGGTACAGCTCGAGAAGCTGCATACATGATGATTATCAGGTACTTCGACCTCTTTACCCGGTTGGTTTATTCAGCAGGTCAGTACCTGTTGCGTTGTTGTTTTTATTATAGATACTTATTCAAGTGGACAGGCCCCCATTTTGACCATAAAATTAAGCGTTCGGCCTATCGCGATGGGCTTAATTTAATATCTATCTCATTAAGTATGGTCATGGCCGGGACCGGGGAGATTACGTGTTTCAGACGCCTTCGTTATGCATATGGTATGTCCCAACAGGCCATGTACAACCAGCAGTCGAAATATGGTGTCCATATGGCAACGCACATCTCGATTGGCCTCCTCTTCCTTGGCGGTGGCCGTTTTACTTTGGGAACATCAGACGCCGCTATTGCTTGCATGGTTGCGGCCTTCTTCCCTCGAACCCATCACGTATCATCGGACAATAAAAGCTATTTACAAGCCCTTCGCCATTTCTGGGTTTTAGCAGTCGAGCCAAGATGTCTTATTGCTCGCGATGTTGATAGCGCAGAAGTGGTATATCTCCCGGTCAAGATCACGATGAAAGAAGGAAAAGACACCGGCACGACTCAACTTATTTCACCAACTCTGATACCTGACCTTGACAAACTGCTGTCAATAAGAGTCGATACACCTCGTTACTGGCCATTCTATATGGACACAGAAAATCTTCCGCAACATCGTCAGAGCTTGCTTCACAGCCAGACACTCTTTGTCAAAAGGAGAACGGCTTTCTTGAGCTACACCGAGGATCCGAGAGGCAGTCGAAGTCTGTTCGTTCGTTCAGGAGCATCTGCAGGGGATAGTGCAACTCTTGACTTCCCTCAATCAACTGACACAAAGATACATCCTGCGGGAGATTTGGGGGAGTTCATTACCTCCTTTTCAAATGATGTCCTGTTCCTGGCCTTTGCAGACCATTTCTCCCGGGAGACTGATGTAGAAGAGGAGCGTTTGTTTCAAGCCTATTGCCATGCAGCCTTGCTTGATAGCATCCTTCAAGATAAACCTCAAACGCTCCAGACTCATCTCATACTCTTCCTTTACCGAAACATGTCTTCAAAGTCGCGCTATTTCCATCTGCGCCTCCAAGACCTCAGATTCGCTGCGGACTTTTACAGCAAAATCTACGATCGGCGTTTTAGTGGTCGCACTGAGAACAATCCTAGAGCACCCCTGGTTCGAGATAGTACTGTCGCTGGGGCACTGCACGCGTTAGACCAACAACTCGAATTAATCAGAACAACGCCGCACTTCGTTAAGGTGCTCGGTGAGTATGCGCGGGGTGAACCGATTAATAAATCCGAGCCGGACGTAACTTATAGCCTCGCATGGTATCTTCTCCGAAATGGAGTGCCCGTGTCTACAATCCTTGTCATCCTGAAAGGGCTAGCGAGAGATGCACATGCTCAGTGCATGGGACTTGCGCCGCCTGAAGGCACTAGCGACTTTGTTTCGCTTGATTTGGGCATCAAAGAGGTGTTGCATGGTGCTGGTACGAAAATGACAACTGCGCTTGGATCGGGGTGGAGTATCAGGTCTTTGGACGAAATTATAGACGCATGGAAGGCTGGCGTCTAACTGTTGAGATGTTGAGTAGAGTTCCTTATGATTGTTCTGATGGCTCAAGATATCTATGTGGTGGGTTCCTGTGGTACTGTATATATAAAGCTTTGCGATTGTACGATCTGATATACTGAGATGGAGTGTTCACATTTTTGGCGAACTCTGAAATCTTATGTACTACTTAGGATAATGATGGTGGCTAAGATTATGATAGCTAGTGCTGCCGGATGCTGTTCTTTTCATTCTATTCGATCTTTTCGGTAGCTAAATGATGACCCCAAGAAGCTAATGGTGTGCAATAGGCTCCATAGTCGTCATGGAGATTTGTCCCGGAGTACCAGTTTTTCACATATACAGTTTGATATGTGATGTGTTCTTGACAAAACGATCAAATAAAGAAAGATATGGATTTGATTCCTCCGTCCGTCCGTCTTGGATTACAATCTATAACTACAAGGATACTGTATAGAAAAGACACCTAGATGCATCATATATAGGGACGTATATTAAAGTTTATGCAGAAACCTCCTGGGCGCGTTCAAAAGCCGCTGGGCGGTTGAGGCTTGCTTCGAGAAGCAACTTGCGGCGTTCAGAGACAGCCTAGAGAAGAGGTTAAGTGATGAAGGAATGCTTCTTAAAGTGGACCGTACCTCATTGAGCTTGTCAAGCATTGTTACGGTTCGGTCCCAATCAACACACGCGTCGGTGATGCTGACACCATACTTGAGACCAGCGGGACCTTCGGGAGGAACGTCCTGCCTTCCCTCGTTGATGTGTGATTCGATCATAACACCCGTGATGTGCTTCTCCCCAGCAGCGAGCTGGGCGCAGATGTCATCAATGACTTTGGGTTGATTGTTATGGTTCTTCAGAGAGTTTCCATCTACATCGGAGTGAGTGAGTGTTTTAAGGGACGGAATGAGGTAGATGCGTACGACTGCAGTCGACCATGATGCTGGCCCATTCGCGTTTCTTGAGGATGGTCTTGGTTGCGTCCTTGACGAACTCACTGGCGTAGTTGGGGCCCTTGGTGCCGCCTCGGAGGATGACATGCACGTCCTTGTTGCCGCGCGTTTTGACGATGGACGCGAGGCCTTGTTCTGTAACACCCATGAACGCGTGGGGGTTTGATGCTGAGTGCATGGCATCAATTGCAACAGTGACGCTGAGATCAGTGTCAGCCGAAAACAGACAAACGTGTAGAAAGAAGGTTTACCTCCCGTCGGTTCCATTCTTGAAACCAATGGGGAAGGAGATGCCAGATGCGAGTTCGCGATGCAATTGAGATTCGGTGGTGCGTGCACCGATGGCTCCCCAGGAGATGACTGGTGCGAATATCAAAATCCTGTGTGAATAGATGGAGAGATGGAATTGGTCTCACGGTCGGCTATGTACTGGGGAGAGATGGTATCAAGAAGTTCTGAGCCAACGGGGATACCCAAGTCTGTGAGATCGCAGAGAAGCTGGCGGGCAATGCGGAGCCCTTTGTTAATTTTGAACGTGCCATCGATGTCAGGGTCATTGATGAGACCTTTCCAGCCAACAGTTGTGCGGGGTTTCTGCACGGGGTGTTAGTTGGCCGGTGTCATGGTTTAAGCGAGGTTTTACCTCACTAAGAAAAACGTATGAGAGTTTGCAGACGCACGAGAAAAGATAAGCTCACAAATAGGCACGCATGATTATGAGAAGGTTTGGCCAAGTTTCGAGCTTGAGTTTAAGACGGTTCGCATATTCGATGGCCTGCTCGGTAGAATGGATGGAGCAGGGCCCGACGACGACGAGTACGCGGTCATCTTGGCCTGAAAGAATGCGGGCAGCGTGGTAGCGCGCAGAAGCAATTGTCTTGAGGGAATTTTGGGTGGAGACGATCTCGTGGCGAAGAAGAGCCGGCTGGACGAGAGGATCGTACTGTTGTGGATGACAGTGAGCAAAAGAGAGACAAGGGAGAGATCTAAACGGACACCAATGACACGACGGTCCTGTATGTACTGTTGGACCCTCTCGGGGTCGTCAAAGTCAGGGAAGGGGGACACACTGAACATATCGTCCTCGTCAGGTACCGCTGGGGGTGCTGCGGTAAGAATGAGAGATGAGGGATGGAAAGGAGAAGGATACCGAATCTAAACATGGGAGGCTGAGTTTTTATGGCTGACTCGGAGTGATGAGAAGAGAGGTAATTTTTTTCGGAGCAACCACGTTCGTGGACAGGTCAGTAATCGGCTATCCAGATGAGAGTTGTTTTAGAAAGCTGCCGTATCGCCGAACTGCAGCCCTGCGTAGATGGAAATGCGAGGAGGAAGATGGGTTGCAATTCAACGCTCGATTCCATTCCTGCAAACTTTTTCTCTCGCACGTGACTCCTGGGACCGATGGCCACCACCCTCCAGCTCAGTCCCGTCGCCGGCTTCTGCATCAAGTCCACCGCCGCCCGGCCTGCCGTCGTTGCCGCCCATGTCGTCCCCCAGGGCCTCAAGGTCTTTGTCAACATCGCCTGGGACAACAATGTGCCTCCGCCCCCACCGGGCAATCAGGAGCTCATCCGCCGCGCAATGCAAGGCCAAGACCTTGACCAGCCCAACACAGACGCCTGGTATGTCCCCGTTGTCGTCTCAAACGGAAGGCAGGACAACGACAAAGGTATGTCCGTCCCGATCACCACGAACCATGCTGATCCTGTCAGTTCGCTAGCCGGGAATCCATCCCTCGTATTTGATTGCATCTACAACACCTCGGTCAGGTCGCGTACCCTTACAGATCCTGAATTCAAGCTCTTCATTGTCGGTGAGTATCATTTCCATCTATTTCTCTGGCACACCCTCATTTTCGAGTCCAGAACTAGCTCTCCAACGCATCGAGGCACAAACCTCTCTCGTACTTTCCCGCCAGATCGGGACACCTAACATTGCTTCCAAGGGAAAGCTATTGCCTCGTACAGTGAACATACCATCTACTCTGCTTACCGAGGGCTCGAGTTATGGCACTCCAAACACAGCACAACCGCTTATCCAGGACGTGTCTTCACCACGCAAAAAAGGTATCCTGAAACTCCCTCCGTCTCCAGCCAAAGCACGTTCCACGTGGTCTTGGTCCAAAGACGGTGCCAAGATCCAAATAAAAATCTCAGTCCCTGACATTGTGCGTTCATAACGACATCTTATTCACGTTTCTAATACGTCTAGTTTAGCCTCGCGTTTTGATAGAGCACGCCACGCTTGATATCGAACCCCGCCGCTTCATACTTCATATCCCCGACTATCCAGTGCTTGATGTCAATTTCGGTCTATCTGATGCAGAGATAGTAGCCGCCGCCGCGTCGCGAACGTCCGCGAGCCTCCACGAAGAAAGTGAAACTGAGCCAAACAATGCCCTCACTTTGAAACGTCAACGCCCCTTGGACGTTCACGGTGCCACTTCGGAGTGGCGAGTCGCGAATAACATGTTGATAATTCTCGCATAATATCAATAAAATATATATAGTACATACCCAAAGCTTATCCATGATAATCATCGTAAAATTCCGTTTGTGAACGAGGTAAACTGGATCTGTGTTAACCGCCAGCTTTGCCCAACAATGCGTAGCCGCCCCCTTGTGGACCATGAAGCTAGCAGTGCATCAATCATTTGAATGACTCCAACTACGTTTCGAAGTACTTGGCTCACCTTGCCGTAGCAGCGCACACAGATTGGTTCACCATTATGGTCACGAAGCCGATTTGAGTCTAGTGAGGTGTTACACTCGGTGCATCGCAGACAGTTTTTGTGATACGTCTTGCCCACAGCTTTCACCTGTAGAACCCGGCTCAGACGTCGATCATTGAAACACGATGTTATTTATTACCTGTTCCGCAAAATACACACTCTTACCACATCGCGGGCAAGATGGATTAGTGCTTGGTGCCCAGCGTTTCGGCGACCCGCTGTTCCCGGCCAAGTTGCTGCTGAGCACGGCGCCGTATCGCGTACCTGTGGCTGTTTGGAAGACAGGTTTGGTGATTGACGCGCTAGAGCCAGTATCGTCATCGCCAATCTGGGATGCTGTGCCTGAGATACTTTTATCGACGACGTGTGGCGGTTGCGCAGGGTACGCCCCACTGCGGGTCGGAGTAAGCGGGACGGTACGCGGGATTCCACCAAGTCCGGGTCTCCCGGTGTTCGAGGGTGTCCCCGCTAGGACAGGAGCGACCTCGTGAGGAGGTGTCGTGGGAGCTTTGTCAACGTTTTCTGTGAGCTCTGAGGATCCCGAGATATTTCCATTTTGATAGTCCGGTGATAAAACCGTTGAGCGTGGCGCAGTGACGTTTGGGTCGGTTAGGTTACCGGTAGGGTCGTGCTTGCGCAGCGGTGATCCTAGTTGTGGGGGCATTGTGAATATAGGGTTTCGAATGGGAGAGGTGGAGCGTGGTCTGTCGGATTCAGGGCTGATATCGCGGTAAGGAAGGTTGGCCTGCCTGAGGTCGCGCGTGCCAAAGTTCTTCACATGACAGGGTTTACTAACATTAAAAGGTTCAGCCTTAGCGTTTTGAAGATGGATACTCATTACCAGTATGGCTATCTAATCATCAGTGATAACGAAAGCTAAAATCATCAACAACATACTTTCTCGTCGTGTTCAAGAAGGGTATAGGAATCCAAACGTTTGTTACAGTTAGTGCACGCCAGACATGGCTAAATGATGTTGAGGATATAAAAACGGTTAGTTGGATTCGAGCATACTTTATGGTATAACTATGATAACAAGTAAGATTACGCAGAAAGATTACCCGGATCACATACCTTTCTGCCAGGTCCCATAACCTGATGGGGTCATTTATTGTGAATGTCAGGCACAAAAGAAGTCAAACTTGCCTGCTCTGCAGCATAGACGACTTTCGAACATCTTGGACATGTCTGTGGGCCTCCAAAGGGATGCATGGTCGTTACTTGTGAACACTAAGTTTGGCACCGCGTCACCGCGACTGAGCGTGATTATCTAATCTATCGGAGTTCGAATAGGGAGGGATTCGAAAATTTTGGACTTTTTCGTCTGCGCTCTCATCCGCAAACTCGACCTTGTCTTAGATCTTCATTCTTTTCCATCCTATCTTACTCGTGAAAATGGCTGACAACGATGAACATCATGACATGATTGAGACCGTGCGCCTTCTTTCTACTTTTTTTTTATCGGTCCATCTCATTATCTAAACTCTCCAGGCAAACGCAGGTGCATCGCTTACCTACCCCATGCAATGCTCTGCCCTGCGCAAAAACGGTCATGTCGTTATCAAGGGTACATGCGCTTTGATTTCTTCTTTTTCCGACTTCTCACACACCTGACAGGTCGCCCCTGCAAGATCGTCGATATGTCTACCTCCAAGACCGGAAAGCACGGCCACGCTAAGGTCCATCTCGTCGCTATCGACGTAGGTGTCTTTTTTCCGATTAAACCGATCTTGAAAACTTATCCATCCGTCGCTAGATTTTCACCGGTAAAAAGCTGGCAAGTCCCATCAACATGCACCCACTACAACAGTTTTTCTGACCTATAAACAGGAAGATATCTCCCCTTCCACCCACAACATGGACGTTCCCAACGTCTCTCGTAACGAATACCAGCTCGTGAGTCGATTCGGATCTTTTATCGGACCGATGTCCCTGAGACTGATCCTCGGCAGGTCAACATTGATGACGGTTTCCTCAACCTCATGACTAACGACGGTGTCGCGAAGGATGATGTCAAACTCCCCGAGGGTGACATGGGCAAGCAAATCCAGACCGACTTTGATGATGGCAAGGACCTCCTTGTCACCATTATCAGCTCCATGAACGAAGAGGCGGTGCGTTTTGGTCCCTGTCTACATATTGACACGTCTCTCAGATTCTTTTTTCCAGGCAATCTCCTACAAGGAAGCGCCCAGGGGTAACAACTAAGCGGCAAGACCTCGTTGAGGTTCTGCAATTGACCCTTAGCCTTGTTCTTTCATTCCCCTCGGACTGTTATCTGCTGTATGTGGTTATAGTTATCGCTTTCCCTCCTAAACCTCGAACATCTGCCTATCCGAGTCACCCGATTCCCCTCATTCCTCACTCAATGTCACACCATTTGGTCTTGAGTCCCACACATTGTCCCTCTTCGTATATCTCTGTTGTATTCAATTGATGCATGTAGGAATGGAAAAAGATCAGCATTGTCACTTCGAATGGCATGAAGGAAAAATCTACCAATTATATTGCGATCATTGTGCATTCTATCGCGGGAATCAGTGATGTTATAATCGGTGATTGATGCCAAACAATAGCACGAGACCTTTGATGTATGCGTGACTCGATCTTTGAAAAAAGTGAATGCTCAGGCTTCTGTGCCCTTTACTGATCCCTGTACCTATCCGATCTACGTATATTGCAAGAAATCACCTTACAGCTTTTCGTAGAACTATGGCAACTGAACCTACAGGTTCTCACAAGGACCCTGTCACCGGCGAGCTCATTTCCAAGCAGTAAGTTTTTTGCGTAGCGTATTTTGGACGTTTAGATCGATGAGATTTACAGGGAACTGAAGCGACGTGAAAAGCAGAGAGCAAAAGAGGCCCAAAAGGCCGCCAAGGCTCCCGCACCTGAGGCAAAGTCCAAAGACGAGGCCAAGCCTTCCGAAGAGGACCTCAACCCCAACGTATGTCAGAACGATCTGCTCAATCTGTTCGACGCGTTGATTCTATGCATAATAGCAATATTATGAGTTGCGTTCGCGCCAGATCCTTAACCTCAAGAAAACTCAATCGCCGAATCCTTACCCTCATAAGTTCCATGTAACTCAATCGATCCAGTCATACATCACGACTTACGGTTCAGAGGGAAAAATCCCTCCAGGCACCAAGCTTGAAAATGTTACCGAGAGTCTTGCTGGCAGGATTCATAACATCCGGACTAGCGGTGCAAAGTTGAAGTTCTATGATCTTCACGGCGAGGGTTTCAAAGTTCAGATTATGGCGACGCTGCAGTAAGTTTTTGTCGCGTAATCTACGCGACTACAACACTAACTCTAATATAGAGACGCTGCTGACCCGAATTCTTTTGTGGCTACGCACGATGTTTTCCGTCGCGGAGACATCGTCGGCGTGACTGGTATGCCATCACGTACCAAGAAAGGTGAATTGAGCATATCCCCGTCGTCTATGCAGCTTCTCTCGCCCAATCTTCACCAACTTCCTTCCTCCCATTTCGGTCTCAAGGACCAGGAGACCCGATACCGCAAGCGCTATCTGGACCTCATTCTTAACGACAATACGCGCAAGCTGTTTGTCACGCGCAGCAAGATTGTCAACTACATTCGCCGATTCCTTGACAACCTTGGCTTTATGGAAGTCGAAACACCTATAACGTCACTGCTTGCTGGAGGAGCGACCGCTAAGCCGTTCATTACACACCACAACGATCTCGATCTCGATCTTTACCTTCGCATTGCTCCCGAGCTCTACCTCAAGGAGCTAGTCGTCGGTGGGCTCGATCGTGTGTACGAAATCGGTCGTGTTTTCAGGAACGAAGGTATCGATCTGACGCACAACCCTGAGTTCACCATCTGCGAGTTCTACATGGCGTATGCAGATATGGAGGACTTGATGGATATCACTGAAGCAATGGTGGAGGGCCTTGTCAAGTCTTTGACGGGCGGATCAACCAAGCTTATCTTTCACCCTGATGGAAACAAGGGTCAGGAAGGCGCTAAACAGCTTGAGCTCGATTTCCAGCGGCCTTGGAAGCGCTATGACATGATTGGAACCCTTGAAGAGAAGCTTGGTGTCACTTTCCCTCCTGGTGATACCCTTCATACAGACGAGGCTAACAAGTGGCTGAAGGAACTCTGTGCAAAGGTAAATTCCAATCTCGACTTTCTATGGCAATATTCTGAACGATATACCTGCAGCACAACGTTGAATGTAGTGAACCTCGCACCAATGCTCGCCTTCTTGACAAGGTATGCACCTGTACTCGGGCTAGGCTACGGGTAAAACTAACCAAGATGTTTTCACAGCTTGTGGGAGAATTCATCGAGCCTCTCTGCATCTCACCAGCTTTCATCGGCACGTTTTTTCTCATTTTTCCCTTTTCAAATTGGTTTCACTGAGCGTCTTTTTAGTTGGCCATCCTCAAGTGATGTCTCCTCTTGCGAAGTGGCATCGCTCTCGACCTGGTCTTTGCGAGCGCTTCGAGGGCTTCTTGTGCGGAAAGGAGATTTGCAACGCCTATACCGAGTTGAACGATCCTTTCGAGCAACGTTTGCGATTCGAGGAACAGGTCAAGCAAAAGGAACAAGGAGACGAAGAAGCGCAAGGAATCGACGAGACCTTCATTGATGCGTGAGCATGTTCCTTGTTCTCATACCTGGTACTTCACCTCAACCTCTTCCATAGTCTTGAGCATGGTCTTCCACCGACAGGTGGCTGGGGTATGGGTATTGATCGTCTTGTCATGTTCTTGACCGATTCTACGAGTGAGTTATGATCTTTTTCCTTTCGTCTCTACCTCCAACACGTCGTTTGTGCTTTCTAGACATCAAGGAGGTGCTACTCTTCCCTGCGATGAAGCCCCTTGAAGTTGCTCCGCCCCAACTTGGCCAAGCCTAGAAACATTTAGATGTCTAAGATCAAAATTTGATGTATATATGTACTGATTGATATACATGCCTGAGCCGTCGTTTTTCTAATGTCTCAGTCTGTGTGGCTCGCACGATCACAGAACACACCACGTCCTTACATTCAATCACTGCTTAGGAGCCAATGACCTAAAAGTATATATATAGGAGCTTGAAGTGCGTCAGTGGATTCCATCACTTGGACTTATTAATGCCTGCTCTCTTTTCAAAGACGACTAATACAAGTTGTTAATGATCCGCTGCGAACATCTTGGACCCAGAATCTCCACGAAACGTCGTAAAAGCATCAAGGATGGTTCCAGTTATGTAAACATTGACCATTATATACTAGTTCACATGGCTCACTGCATGAAATACTATACATGATATCCATTCCTAGCTAAATATGGAAGCGCCGCTATTCGAAGCAACTCATACTGATATAACGTCTAGATCATCGTCGGAGGAGGAACAACTGTTGACTGTCGCGCGACGATTGTCGGAAGATCCTACCAAGAGAGTACTAGTACTAGAAGCTGGGAGATCTGGAGTGAATGAGTGCGTCGGATAGACATGACATCCCTCTTTCACGTAAACATGGTGGATACAGATACAGCCTAGGTTCTAATCGATAGCACAGTTTGTGTCAAGTGTAGGTATGCCCAGCCGGTAACAACACCTTCGTCTAAGCAAAGAGCCTTTTGGTATATCTAGACACCAGGTCAGACCAAACATATCAGTTTAGGCGTAAGGAGAACAACTTACGAGTTCAGTCCATGAACACCGCCCTCGACCTGTGCACTAGCAGTCCTCAGCTCGAATCTCACGTTTCCAGCCTTGACCTCCGTCTGAAGGGCAGAGATACTCTTGACGCCAATGTCCTGGAGCGAGTGCTGTACACCGACATATAAATAAGGGAGGAATGCTTTGACACTGCCCTTGTCCTGAACATCACCAGAGACACCTTGCGCCACCTTAACAGCGCTACTTTCAGAGAAGTATCTCGACGTTGCAGCGTTCTCGACGGTTCTATCCTTGTTAGGCGACAGATATTTGCCCTTAACGGCCGCCTTCTTCGCAGTACCCTGTTCCATTGCCTCCAAACTGCCCATACCACGATACGCCTTGACACGCTTGCCCTCATGGTAGAAGTATTCGCCGGGTGCCTCCTCCGTGCCAGCAAGCAGCCCACCCATCATCACAGCCCCTGCACCGAGGGAAAGGGCTTTGACAATGTGACCAACGTTTCCGATACCACCGTCTGCGATGACCGGTACACCAAACTTACTAGCGAATTCAGCAACAGAGTAGACAGCCGTTGCTTGAGGGCGACCGACGGCCATAACCTCCTGCGTAATGCAGATGGAACCAGAGCCCATGCCAACGCGCAAAGCATCAGCACCTGCAGCGATTAGAGATGCCGCCTGTTCACGGGTGACAACGTTCCCGGCAATGACTTCCAGAGAAGGATAAGTGGCCTTAATCCAGCGAATCATGTCAATCTGGTAAACCGAATTGCCTTGAGATGAATCTAGGATAACGATGTCTAAACCAGCTTCTACAAGGAGGGCGAGACGTTCGCGATCAGCGGGCCGTGTGCCGACCGCAGCGGCAGCATAAAGCTGTTTGCTATCGGTTTTTTTGGATGCGAGTGGGTAAGATTGGTTTTTGAGAAGGTCGGAGCGGGCGAGGAGAGAGATGAGATTGCCTTGGGAATCAACAATGGGGAGCTTGCCCTTTTTCGAGTCGCGAAGAATGTCATTAGCCTCTAGAAGGGTAATACCCAGAGGTGCAGTAACGAGGGAAGTCGTCATGACCTCACGAAGGGATGTTTGAGGGTCACGGAACTGGATATCGCGCGCCGTTACGATACCGACAAGCTTCCCACCAAGAGAGCCAGTAGCTGATAAAGTTTGTCAGTTAATAATGCCTGAAGGATGGATCATGGAAAAGTAGTTCAGAAATGCAACATAAAAGTATCCGCAAACCACACGGTGAACGTGTTTACTCGGCAGAACGAAGGTTATGAATAGAAGTCTCATCTGCAGTCAAATGATCAACGAGAAAACAATACGAACCTGTGATTGGAATTCCGCAGAAGCCGAGTCGAACCTTAATGTCCAAGACGTCTTCCACGAGGTGTGAAGGTGAGAGAACAACAGGGTCGGTGATGAAACCGTTTTCGTGCCTCTTGACGGCGCGGACCATAGCAGCCTGAGCCTCAGGAGACTGATTATGATGAATGACACCAACGCCTCCGAGAAGCTAGAAGAGCAGTTGGCGACTTGCAAATCAGAAAAGCGGAGAGATCCTTACCGCCATCGCAATGGCCATTGGAGCCTCTGTCACGGTATCCATTGGGCTACTCATGAAAGGAGTTTTGAGGACGACATTACGAGTTATGCGGGTCTCGGTGACGACATCAGAGGCAGGGAAATCAATCTTTCCTGGTAGAAGGAGGAAATCATTGTAGGTGAGACCACCATGGACACGACTGTCCATTAGATCTGCAACGGCTAATCCATCCTTACGAGAGTAGGATTTGAGGACGTCGAGAGCAGTAGAGGGATCGAGGAATTCAGTGTGTGGCTCCGGCATTCTTGGGCAGAAATGCCAGCCTGCAGCAAAAAAATTCTGCCCCTCATATACCTTCTTTGTTTGCGCAAACAAATATCTGATTACTCCATATGGCGACCCTATGCGTCACGAGTGAAGACTGGAGATAAAAAAAATCCATTGCATTTCTAGATACAACTTCTAACTCCAATCAATGCTCTGCAGCACCGGATGCAAGGTGTCCAGCTTTGCTGTTCAACCAACGGTCGTAGCCCTTGGCCCATGAATAGGTGCCGTACCCTATAAAATGCGTTAGCAAAAGCGTTTATTGATACGACGGCATTTGAACTCGGCGGAAAAGTTTGGGAAAGTAGATGAAGGAACGGGAATATTTGCACTGACCAATTCCGAAAGGAATCAACCAAAACAGAAGTTCGCCTCCGAGCCTGCGGTAGCCATTGAAGAGGTAGCTGCGGATCATTTGTGGTGCAGCCTTGGCCTGGAAGGGTGATATTGCTGTTTCGTAGATGTTCGAGGCAGAATGCGGCAGCAAAGAGGATTGATAGAGAATAACATTAATGACATATAACAAAGTCAGAAATGCCTTTCAAAAGCAGTAAAAGCACGCACTGTATTGAACCATTCCCTTCTGCCTGATACCGGTGCTGTCACCCCACCAAAGGTTCTTAAGGCATGTCAGCCACAGCAGCATTCTGGGATTGTGCAGGACACTCACATAGACCTTAGCTATTCCACTCAACATTCAACGAAACAAGTTGCCAAAATACCGTATCGAATTCGTGTATCAAGAAAGCCATGGCGATGGGATACGGATAATGAGGACAGGAAAGTAAATGAAGATTACTTGTCAGCTGTAGTCAATGACGTGAAGATGGAGCTGGAACATACGTCCGGGCATTTCGCTGAAGCGGGGAATAGTGGCCCTCATAATGAGTTTTGGTTGTTGGTCTCGTCGACGAGTGGATTTCAAGCAAGCCGAGTTAGTCCGGAGGCTTTGGAAACAAACCGTGTCAAATCGCGAACCACGTGCAATGGCACAGACGCGTTTCTCACGTGCTCTAAGAAATGCCAACCGTACAAACACCCCACCGCACACCCCTCAAGCGCGTATCACAAGGCTCTCTTTTTGCCTTTTCACATTCAGGAGCATACCCAGATGCTCCGCATGGCCTTGGCTTTCTTGAGCCTGCTATGTCCGAATTTGTCGATGAGACCGAAACCTTACAGGCTAACATTGAAGGAATGAAGAATCTCAGCGACTCTCTCGCAAAGTTCAACGAATCCTTTGCAAGCTGGTTATATATCATGAACATGAATGCTCTCACTGTTGACTGGCCCCAGGTATGTGAATTTGTCTCTCTAATATCTGTCCTGTAATGACATAGATCCAAGGCCCCATCGGATGCTTCGTTCATCGTGGCAAAAAGAAGGGCAGGTAGGTCGATCAACGGAGCGAGGGGATATTCCTCATTCACACCTTTCCTTTATAGAACAGGATGCGTTAGATGCGATGGAAGCCCTCAAAGCAAAGAAACGCGAGGCAGAGGCAGCAGTTGCAGATAGAACTGCCATGACCGAAGTCACAGATGTTGAAGTGACCTTCACCGGAAACGTAACTACAAATACATCGGCACAAACTTCAAAATCTGCATCTGCACCAAAGAAGAAATCCGGAAAGCCCAAGATGAGCGCGAAAGAGAAGAAGGAACGGAGTGTGAGTTCACCCTTCCGCAATGTTCGATCATTGACTAATTTCCTTTAGCTTGAGATTGAGAGAATTATCTCTTGCTTGCCGCTGGAATTCCGTGGCAGTGATCCAGTACGCATCCTCCAAAAATTTCCCTGAAGCTAGAGGCTGATGTTGTATTTCAGAATCTTCGTCGGAGTATGGAAACCGTCATCGAGGGCCTTCTCAATGTTGCACCTCAAGGAGTAAAGCGTCAGTCTCCATTCTTCGGCTTTTACATGTTATCCTCAGAGCAGCAACTAGTAATCGACCTTATCAAGCCACCCGATCTAATCCAGGCTCGAGTGAACAAATGCCTAATCGCGTTAGTCAACCGGAAAGTTGTTCGCAAAGACAGTAGTACTGTGAGCTCGCATTGCAATCAGTACAGATGTACACGATTCTAATCTATACTCGCAGGGAACTGTCTTGTATCATTGGGTCGGCATTCCATAGATCTCTGCTCTGCTCTGTATTTCTATCATCATCACCAATACCAATGTAACTGTTACCAATTCCCATTACAACAGTTCTATGTACGCCCATGCTCAAGTACTACCCACCTATCATCTGCCCAGCTCACACATGAACCCTCCTTCCATCCTTCCGTCTCCCGGTAATTGGCAGGTAAGAATGTAATCTTCTCATCAACAACACTCGGAGTTGAATGCTTGATGACCCATGCCCCATCAAGCCCCATCACAGCCTGCCAAGCCCAAAAAACAGTGTCCACATCCCGTCCTAGTGCCATTTGCACATTTCCAACCCGTCCTTGCCAACTCGTTTCGGATGTGTTCCTCAAAAATAGCACAGAGGCTCCATCCAATTCCTCTTCATCTTGCCATATCTCTTCGAACGATGTCACCTTTTTTGTGGCTGGATTGACCATCTCTCCCACTTCCAGCGTAGTACCGTCGACCAAACTTGAATTGGTTCCTTTATCCTCGACTTCTACCTGTCCATAACGTCGTCACTTCGTCAAATATGAGTTGTACTAGACCTACCAATGTCCTCGAATCAATGAGGTGTCTGAACGTGACTGCATCAGGCAAATCTTTGGTGAAGCGTCAGAAATCATATATTTATGGTTCAATGTGTGTGGACAGAACTGGGATCGATCAATCTGTATCCAGCAAACGCCCAGTCAAGTTCTTTCGTGCCTTTGAAAAACCTCGTGTCTATAAAGACCCCAGATCGAGCCCCTGTCAATACAATCGTGCTCGTTGGTTCACTGGCCTCTTCAGGCAACCACCGAAGAGACAGGCGAAACGACCGATACCCAGCAATCTTTGTGCTCTGACTCATGATTCAGAGTGTGGAAGGAAGGATTACCCGGCACGCATGAACACCGGGGCCCGTACTACATACATACATGTGGTCGGGTACCAAGTATGCTAGGGACGCCTCTCCTCTCGAACGCTGTAAGGACTCCATTTCAACACTTCTCTATGGCCTTGTCGTTCGTGACTAGAGCAAACAGTCAGAATATAAGTACACTCGAAATGCAATATTTTAGGTGATAGGTCTGAGTAAGTGTTTGTGCATTCAAAATGGAATCGTCTCACATTGCCAAGGAGTAGATATGAATTTCTGTTTGAAGCGGGGGTTCGCAATGTGGTGCAGTACTTATATAATGCGACATGTGTCAAAATTCCGCTTGACGTCCGTCGGAGGATTCTATAGAATGACCGCTTCGAAGATCTCAAGGACTATAAAAACAAATCTAGCAAACGCTCTCGCACCCTTCTGTGAGGCAATTATGCGCTGGAGAAGATCATAGGGGAGTATGTGTCACCATAAGTTGTACAGCTGTGGGTCAACTTTTGAAAGGGTGGTTTTGAAATCTAATCTAGCGTCCCTTAGCAAAGAGTACTCCAGTATGGTACAGTCATTAGTTCCGTCAGTCCGATTCAGTATTCACTCGTAGTGTAATGGTCAGAACTGCAGATAATGATGTAGGCCGTAACGTGGAGTCCAGGAAAGGTGTACAGTACGCGACCTGGACGTTCTCAAGGACACTCACGTAGACGGTAAGCAGAATATGGAATCAGAAGATCGATCGAACCTGGATACGTCATATATATATTCGTAGGCTCCCGAACATCGTCCTAAACAGTCCAATGACTGAAACACAATGTGCACGTGTACTGTTCACCGAGCTTGGATGTTCTCCAGTAATGCAATTGGCCAAAATCCAATGGCTATTTAGTGAGGCAGTACCGTTCACTAAGCCATAGTCTCCTCAGCAATGCAATTGGCGCTACCGTTCACTAAGCCAGATAGTCTCTGTCCAATGCTGGGACGGCAAGGCTCATTTCCCAGGTGTTGTCAATGACAATCGGGTCGTGCGCAGTCGTTATGTCGCCGCTGAGAGCTCTAAGGATGGCAGAGGCTCATTTCCAACTCATCTCACCAGTTGCCGGGAATCCAACGGCTACTTAGTGCTGTGTTGGATTCTATTAACCCCTCTTTTTTTGGTTAAGGGTTAAGTCTTAATAACAACCCTTAATTAAGGCTTTATTTTAAGGGGTTATTAACCTTTATACCTAATTAGGATTACTCTGCAAAAGTCTTAACCTTTTAACTTGCTATCATCAGGTCATTGTCTGCTTCCTCATCCACTAGCAGCTCCATCAAGTGAACCAACCTCTTCTGTGTATGCTTTGTCAACAACAAATCCATCTCACATGCTCATCAATGTGAATGTCTTCTGGCCTCCAAATATTAAGCCCAATGAGTGTAATGACAATTTTGGATTTTCTTTTTAATCAAACTCAACAATTGTTCCATCTGAATATGTGCAAGTATGAGATGCATTCTTATTAAGAAGAAATTCCACAGTCGACCCTTTCCAGGAGTCATTTTTATACAGTGAAGGGAGTTATGTTAGGCAAGCTTTTGTACTGATTTGGGTTGCTTTTGTGAATTATGACCATCCCAACTCCTTGGCCTGTGCACAATGAGTTATTTCATTTGAATCATCAGTTCTTAAGCCTTGACTTCACTGACTTAGTGCGGCAGTACCGTCCACTAAGCCGGATAGTCTCTGTCGGCAATGCTGGGGACGGGGTGAGGCTCTTGGTAGTCGATATTGTACGTTCGGGATCCCATGTCTCATCGTCTGCACCAAGCAATACAATTCGAGAGTGAGCGCAACCTGATATGAGCTGGTAAGGTTGATTGATGTAATCACTATTCAGTCGTCAAAGATCATGTGCGCGTCGGGATTTTTGAGCCCAGACTACGATAACGTACATAAACGACGAGAACTGAGGTGAGATGTATGATACGAGTTAGAACATGAGAGAACAATATCAGATTTAGAGAGAGAGAGAGAAGAAAACAAAGACGAAGGAGCAAGGTAATGTAACATGAAAAAAATGACAAGAAACAGGGAAGCTATATCACAAGTCACATAACCGCATTCACTGCCAGTAACCCTGCTGCTGGCCGCGATATTGGTAGAAATTGCCATCGTTGCCGCTCTGAGGGTAACCAGGGTGTCCTTGCGGGCCATTCTGGGGATGATGCGCATTCTGTTGCGGTCCTCCGACACCACCAGCTCCGCCAATACCAGCACCAGCACCAAACCTGGCGCCTGCATAAAAGCCTTGACCCTGAGGAACTTGTCCACCATGGCTCTGGCCTTGAGGCTGCCCTTGGCCTTGGCCTTGTTGGCCAGCCCCACGGCCCGCAGAAACACCGCCAACATCCTTAGCGGCGGCATACGGCTTGTAAGGTGTCTCGGGGGATCCAGCGCCCCTCGGTCCACCAGCATTCGAAGTGGGTCCACCGGCACTGCCTGCACCCTGTCCACCAGGGCCCATAAATCCTTGAATGCCCAAGTTTCCGCTTCCGTACAATTGTTTACCATAGTCACCACCTCCAACACCTCCCTGGTTCAGTCCAAGAGAGTGTTGTTGAGTGTGTTGAGAATGGTGAGGATGTGATTGATAATCGTCGTATGCTCCCTGGGGATACAAGCCTTGGCCGTAGGGGTTGCCTTGTGGTAGGGCACCTACACCAGTACCGGGCTGCTTGGTGACAGGACTAGGCGCAGAGGCGGGCCCAGAAGGAGGTTGGTACATGGCAGGGTACTTGAACTGAGGAACGGCGCCGTACGGAGGATTGTAACTGTAAAACTGCTGGCTTTGGGGGTAGGTGTAGTAAGGGTATGGGACGGAGTAGCCTTGAGGAGCCTGAGCACCAGCCGGTTGTGGTTGACCACCAGCCTGCAGAGAGCCGTGGGGCTGGGTGCCTTGAGCGTTGGAAGGCGGGATGCTCCCACTCGCAGGGGGCTGTTGTTGAGTCCCTGGCAGACCCTTGACGTCTTCATGACCGAGCACACTGCGGTTGCCGAACGCACCCTGCTGGTACGTGTCGTAGAAACCCTGATACAGAATGTAAGGTTGGTGTTACAAGACTTTATCAGAGTGATACTTACTCGTTGATTGTCGGCATATGTATTGTAATCCTGCCCGAAGCCGCCGAGATGTGACGCCTGCTGGTGCTGGGGCTGGGCACCGATCTGTCCAAATGAGCCATATGGGCTGTCCTGGGCCTGCCCTGCGGGAGGTGTTGGGGTATGGAAGTAAGGCCCAGCGGCAGCAGCGGCATCCCCTCGCCCACCGAAGTAATTCGAATGGGAGTTGGTCTGCTGCTGAGAATGTAAGGGCTGTTGCGAAGGGTCCATGTGCGTTGGCAGGCCATGTTGCGCATATTGATTCAGTGGTTGGGTATGCTGAGGCTGTTGTACATGCTGTTGTTGAAGCAACTGCTGCTGATGGACAGAGGCCAAAGAGTGTTGTTGCTGGTGTTGAGGTTGATGATGTTGGGCTTGTTGCTGAGCCTGTTGATGTTGTTGCTGAGCAAACTGTTGGATCGGAGAAGCAGAGGCGGCGGCGGCGGCGGTTACATGAGCAGGAAGCTGTGAAGGCTGTGAAACTGAAGAGGGGAGAGAGTGGAGGGGTTGTATGGCTGGAGGTTGTTGAGCTTGGGGCTGAGCCTGTTGTTGAGAGAAGATTGCGGATGAGCTAACGGACGTTGATGCAGGTGCGGTCGCGGGAGGGGGGGCGGGTAATTCTTGGGTAGCGGGTGCGGGCGCTAGAGCAGCGGGGGTTGAGGGGGGTTCAGATGTGGCGGCCTCGGGTTCAGACCTAGACCAATGATTATTAGCTCAGACATGTATGTTATGCAATGTAGCTTACGGATTTGAATCGAAACTTTCTCCTCCGAGACTCAAGCTACCGAACTGCATCCCAACCTTTTCGATTCCGGAGCCAAATGAGCTTGGCATGACGACAGGTTGGTCGATATTTTTGTAGCGAGCACTTCCACGGTGTGCGGCAGGGGCAGGGCGGACTACCAATTTCGGTGAGGGAGTTGCAGCAGCTGTCTGGGAAACCACAGGCGTCGCGATAGGTGCGATGGGAGCTGGTTCAGATTTTGATGCAGATATTTGCTGCTGCTCCGGCTCAGCAGGAAGCGGCTCTTTTGGTGCTTCTAAATCTGCCTCATGTTTTTGAACTTGTTCAGATTTAGGATCCTCCAAATCTGAGGCCGATGGCCATGTTTCTGCGATGATTGCAGCCGGTTTCGATTGCGGTTCATCGTCCCAGGTCGGAGCTTGTACCGTAGTGGGTTCTTCCCATTTCTGAGGTTGAGGCTCTGCCTCGGGTTCGGAAACGGCAGGTTGAGAAGGAGCAGGTGGGCGTGAAGAAGGCGCAGGGGTGGTTACGGGTACAGGTACAGGTGCAGGTGCAGAAGGTGGTGGTGCTAGCTTCTCTTGGGGTCTGTGTGTGCAAGCAGAATCAGAGAAAAATAATCAGATGGAAAAACACGAGTCAAACATACCGCGCAATTTGAGCCCATGACTTCTTTGAAGTCGCAGGGTTGGACACAGTTTTGCTCAAGGTTGCACTGACCGCAGATGAAGAGCCATTAGGCTCGGCATCGATGCCCCATGTCGCATTTGTGCCGGCACCGCCCCACGAGGTCGATGTGGCAACAGAGGGCGTGGTTATTTGAGAAGACGATGCATCGGTCCAGCCAGCTGATGGTGTGACTCCATTCTGATGACTGGTAGACTCTTGAGCAACTGGTTCAGTCGACGGGTCAACAGACACAGGGGCATCCTTTGGTGCTGTCGAAGCAGCAGCAGCAGAACCATCAACTTGGGGTGAGCTATTACTGTCGACTCTGGGGCTCCGACCGTTGACTGCACCACCCCTTGGACCACCACGGCCACGAACAGCACCGCCGCGACCGGGACCACCCCTCCCACCCCTACCTCCTCGAGCTCCTCGGGTGTCACCACGCGGAGCGAATGAGTCTTTTGAAGCATGAGCGGAAGAGGGTGCCTTTTTGTCCTTTTTACGGGAGACCGAGCCCCATTGCTCGGCAGTGCCTGTTGGGACGAGATTAAAAAAGAACGAGAGATGAGAGGGATCAAGACAGACCTTCGCTGATCCTCGTAGCGGCTGTCTGAACATCGCCCTGTACTTCGGCAAGTAGCGACTGGAGGTCTTGTCGAAGGAAAAAGATGAGACGCGCCTAAATTGAAGCGAAGAAGGCTCACCATCGTTTGTCCAGTTCGGGAACATTTCTTGGAGAATTTGGGCTTCTGCGCGGTACTTTGAGATGTCTGGAGCATCTGCGGACTGCTGCTGGCGTAGGGCGGACTTGTATTGGGACATGGTGGGTGGAGGAGAGTGAGTGGCTGTGGAAATAATTTGACGTGCTGTAATAAAATCGACACGTGGGAAAGTAGATTGATGCTCAGCCGCAGCGGCGGTGTCGGCGTCAACTCCTTCTCCCTCTCCCATCATGGACTCGTCTCGCCCAGCGCCCTTGGCTCGTCTCCTCCCTCGCAGTCCTGTTTCTCCCTCTCTATCATCACGCCGCATCCTCGTCGTCGTCACTGTCGACGCTGAACGTTATACTCCCGTTGATCTAACCGATGCCCTGGATAACGGCCCCATCATTCGCACTCGTATTCTCAACAAAGTGCGCTCGTCCTCGTCTTCGTCCTTTTGTCTCTATTCTCAATTACTCTAATAGCTTGGCATATGGGATGGCGAAGACCAAGCAAGAGCACTTATCTTCGAGACCGAGATTGGTTCCCTCCACATTGGTCATCCTTTAGACGATCAGTCTCTGGCTGACCTATGCCGCGAACGTGGTGATAGCAAAGCTTCTCTGGCCTTGATTGTAGATCGTGGGAGGGAGTCCACGCGACCCTCTATTCTCCAAACTCCGCCGCATTCAGCCAATTCTTCCACAAATGTCAACGACTTGGCGAGACAACAGCGTCAAACGAACCGCTCACAAACAATCATTGACCAGGTACTTTGTTCGTTATCGACTGCGGTATCTATATTTACAATGAATCTAGATACCCTCGAACGACCATCACCCTGACGGACTCCGTCCACCACCGCATCGCACCCGCCCCCCAGACATATCAGTTGAGAGTAATAGCCCTAATGGCATAGATGAGCCACAGCCACGACGAGTGCGCCCTTTACCAGCGATACCTACATCAACCTCGACCTCCAATTCCGGGGCCTCTACGGGTGGTGTCCCTTACTCGAACTTACGCGATACAAACAATGACAGCCATGACCTATATGATTATATCCCGAGAACGCGAGTATATCATACCCCTCAGGCTTGGGGGCAAAGTAGCAGTGGGGCCATTAACCGCTCGTTAAGCCAACTCACTTTACCTTCTCATCAGCCCCGGGCTATCCCATCTACAGGTAGCTCTGACTCTTCTTCAGCGTCAAGTAAGCAGCGGCAAGATTCGAAAGCATACCGCTCTCACACTCTATTCAAGTTCCATTCAACTGGGTGCGAGGGGAGTTGATCGGCAGTAACGGGGTAGACAGTCATGTTTACATGGCACTCGATCCCGTGGGCGGTCAGATCATGGCTGTCAAACAGAAAGAGATCCCGAAGGGGCCGGATCTGCCTTCCCTTTCAACGCACAAATCGTTGGCAGACCAAGCCAAACGATCCTTTCTTGAGACTATCAAATTTGAAAGCGAGCTTCTTCGAACACTTGACCATAAGAACATTGTCAAGCATTTCGCCCTTGAAGAGACTGATACAACTGTGAACATGTAAGTGCCCTTTTAGCGCCCTTGCCCACAATATCTTGTCTGTTTTGATCAAAGACGACTATTTTCGTTTGTAGTTTTATGGAATACGTTCCTGGCGGTACCCTACGGGGATTTCTGAACTCATATGGGCCATTTTCTGAGAATGTCACAAAATTCCTTGCATCACAAATACTCGAGGGTCTCGCTTATCTCCATTCCTATCATATCATCCATCGGGTAGGTAGACTATCCGAAGTTTCTCTCTGTAGGCACACGCCTATTAACCTTTTGATAGGATTTGAGAGCTGAGTCTATCCTAGTTCAGCAAGACGGAGTCTGCAAAATATCCGACTTTTCTGTCTCCCAATTTGTTGACAGAAAAGGTCTTGTCTACACTGCGTTACAAGGGAGCACGTTTTGGATGGCCCCTGAGGTCATCACTACCAAAATACACGGTGGAGGATACACAACCAAAGTCGATATATGGAGTCTTGGTTGCCTCGTCATCGAAATGTGGTCCAACGGCCGCCCGTGGACCGGTTTAGATGCCTCCAAAGTGATGAAAAGGGTATATTCTCTTAGTTCTCTCCCTATCACATTGTTAATGGGAGTACTCCATCAAACAGTTGTCCGACGCGTTGCCCCCACCATTGCCAGATGACCTGAGACTCCCACCCGAAGCAAAGGATTTTTACGACAAATGCTTCATTGTGTACAGCTTATTCTCCCACACAACTCTCATTTGGATTGACAATCTTATTACAGGGATCCCGCTCTTCGTCCCCCGGCATCCGAACTCAGAAAACACCGTTATCTCGACCTCCCGGATGATTGGCTATTCAGCCTTACTTTAGAAAGTCCAATTTCTGGAGAATCCGATTCGAGCACGACTCAAGTTGCTACACCAACTCCAACTCCGTCACCAGGAGTTGTTGACAAAACTCCACCACAATTTAGCTTGCATGATTTCCCTCGATACTCGTCTTCTGGTCTCCATCCTTCCGAGTGGCTTCAGAAAAACATCGACGATCTCTTGGAATACATCATTCAATTTAAATATGATCCACGACTACGAAAGGAATGCTCCTTGTGGGCCAAGAGTTGTCTCTTATTTCCGGTAAGCCATATCCTGGTTGTCCAAAATTAAATGTGCTTAAGGATCAGCCGATGCACAGCGTCTTATCACATTCTCTTGCGAAGCAATACATGATCTGACAGAATTGCGGGCTTCCGCTCAGTCCTGGAGATCATGAAACACGCCACTCATAGCGTTGATCCATTATCAGGAGGTAAACGCCAGGCTCCGCTCCTTCTACAAAGATATGGATGAATTCGACGGACTCAGAGACATTGTAGCCCTCGATGTGGACGTGATCTGTGTATACCTTCATTCCATCGTGACAATTGAAGACTCATTCCGACAACTGGTTGGTCTGCGAGGCGACTCGGCTCAAGCAATACTCGATTTACTCCAAATGGTCAGCCACTTCCGAACCTTGATTGGTTTCTGACACATATTCCGACAGTTGCTGGATATTCCAACTTTGGTCACCGAGTTCAGAAGACATTTTATGAATGCGATGCTGAAGCTCTCCCGAAGGTCTGGACTCTACCCTCACCTTCTTCTGCAACGTCAAGTATCCTTAGAAGGGACCTATGCAATCGCTTCCGGACGGTTTGGGGATGTCTGGAAGGGGACATATCAAAATCAACAAGTGTCGATCAAGGTACTGAGGGTTTACACCTCGTCTGAACAGGAGAAGCATCGCAAGGTTTGTCTTGTTAACGATTAAGGCATCCAACTTAATCAAATCTTGATTATAGAATGTCCTTCGCGAGACATTGATTTGGCGTCAACTGCGACACTCAAATGTTCTTCCTTTTTTTTGCCTCCATCACGTCCAGGAAGACGAACGCAGAATTGGACTAGTATCACCATGGATGGATAATGGCAATCTTCGGGAGTTTCTACACCGCACTTCTGATGCAAACCGTGTATATCTGGTATAAATTGTAACTTCTCGAAGTTACGCAAGTAATATTTTTAAAGATGGCAGATATCGCAGAAGGCCTTGATTACTTGCACAACATTCAACCCACCATTGTACACGGAGACCTGAAAGCCGTATGTTTCTCTTTGCCATTAGAACGACTCTGCTTATCACTGATATTTTGTAGGTGAACATACTAATTACGGACACAGGTCGTGCGTGTCTAGCTGACTTTGGCCTCTCAACCATGTCAAGGTCACAAGTCCTCGAATTGTCGTCCCAGTCATGGGAATGGGCGGCCGGGACTATTCGGTGGACTGCACCAGAATTATTGGATGGATCACAGTCTACCAATACAACCATGAGCGATGTTTATGCCTTCGGTTTTGTTTGCTATGAAGTACGCATCTTCCGATGTAGCCTTTTCGGAGATATTGATCCGAGTCTAACAGATTTTCTCTGGCGACGTACCCTTTTCCGACGCAAGCCTGGACCCTACTGTGATTCACAAGGTTCTGCAGGGTCAGCGACCTTGCCGTCCCAAACTTTGCAAACCTCACGGCAAACCCACGTCATTCCTCGGGCTAGATGATCATCTTTGGGATGTTATGGAAAGGTGTTGGAAATCCGACCCAAACGATAGACCTACCATGCGGAATGTGACGACGATGTTACCACCTCGAGTGACGCCAGTACAGGCTGGGACCGAGAAGTACTATAAGCCGTCACAAGATGATAGCAAGTGGAACCTCATAGCATGGTCTAGCAACACCTCATAGGTAGCATATGTGACAAAAGATCCAGAGCCCAACCAACCAGCTCAAAATCTTCTCCCTCGGGCCTTGTGTGAAGCCCTTCATTGATACACTCAAAAGAAGGCCATCCTTATATTGACTCTGTCTGTTCAATGGTCGCGAAAATAGGTACAGGCAAGCTATGCAATGGGTTCGGTCTATAAGCCTCGGATAATCGTCGCCGCTATCTCACCGATAGCGTAGGCTGCAGGCTGTCAAAACCACATGGTCAATTGTACCACTTGGAGCTTGAGCATTGAGAGCGTGCTAACTTGTGTGTGCGCTGACAAAAGAAGGGGTAAGATAGAGGCGTCAGCAATGCGGATGTTTCTTGTGCTGAATACACTCAGTGTGGGCCCTCTAAACCATTTGTCATACTCACCCGTATACCTTCAGATTGAAATCGACAACACCGTTTTTATATCTTGGAAGGAGGGAAGCGGTGCCAACGGAGTGATACTATGGTTTGATTTGGATGGGGATTTGATGAGAAGCAAACAACGATAAACATACAGCACAATTCACGGTTTCTTTCACAAACTACAGCGGTGGAAGATTCAGAAGGTAGCTGTCGAACACAGAAAGTAGACGCGCACATTTTCCCATTGCACGTCGGTCGAGGCATTGGCAACTAGAAAAGTCGTTTGTCTCGGACGAGAAACAGGGAAATATCCCAAAGGACTCGCCAGTAGGAAAGACTTCCTTCTCAAATATCTCTTGGAATGCAGGCGTCTGAAAGAACTTGCGCCCATATGCAGTAGCTTTCGCTAAGAACCATCTATCCCACTTTGATTCCAGGAGATTAGGGTTGATCAATGGATGATCATCTATTGAATTTGAGCCAACATGCTTCGGATTTTCTATCAGGTTGACCGAAATTGCTAGGAAGTAGCCGTCTGCTCACGATGCTACCACGGGAGAGTGGGTGCAGATGTGTTATAGCCATCGAGACATAACTCCTGTTAGCTTCCTTTACAGGTCCCCCGGAGAATGAGTTGAACTTGGAAGTGTAGATGAAACAACAAAGCTCCAAGTACCAATGCATCCGTTTGATACACTTACCAGGAAATATTCAACTTGAGGAACTTTGAACACCCTACTCTTGATTGATTCGAAGAGGTCTTCTTGAATGGTAGGAGGCTTTGATTGCAGTAATGAGTTGGCCATGGCGATCTCTTCCAAAGAAAGTATCTTGTCTGCAGGTGACATGTTAATGACGCCGTTCGCGAATGTCTACATTCGGGCATCTGTTGTAGTCCTCGCTCTTGTATTGAACACGTACGAGCCAGCCTTTGCCTTTCTTGTATAGTTCCTCTTGCTATGAAATATGTGGGCTCAGCTGAGAGATAATTGTCAATTGAAGGAAGTATCACCTCAGCTTTCAGAGCAGGATCATATGATAGGGCATCGAACGATTTGAATGGCTCCTTGAGCAGATAGGTCAAGATAGTGAGCGACCTTTTCTTCGTATGAGAATTTATGACGCTAGCATGAAAATCACTCACTGGTCCTCGTAATTTGCACCTACACCAGGAAGATGAACCTTGACGTCGATTCCCAGAGGAGTTAAAATTTTCTTATCACCAATACCAGAGAGCTCAAGCAACTGAGGTGTACGCATCGTGCCCGCTGAGAGAATAACCTCACCAGTGGTCTTTGCCCTGGCAAACTGTATAGTGTGGTCAGGGAAACGTACGTACACACCGGATGCAGTGACAATCTTGGTACCCGTGATATTGAGGTTTGTGACAAGAGCACCATTGTAGAGGATGACTAGGTTCTTCCTTGAAATCACAGGGTCGGCTAGAGGCGATTATGATTGAGTCAGAGCTTTCGTACCGTGACATAGCTCACCATAGGCAAATTCGGCTGTAACACGTATTGAGGACCTCATCTCAGAGGAAAGTGAATAGAAAACTCCCTTGTTGTTCCCACTATAAGCATTTAGGTTGAGATGATGTCCCAGCTCCGTAGAGGCCTTGATTAGCTTTTGATGTTGGCTGTGAAGTGAAATCATCAAATTCTATGAGTTACGGAATAACATACTCTCGTACAGAGGTAAGAATGCAGGAAACGAGACATTGACAGGACCGGCCGACCCTAAGCTACTCGGTTTGATGACGAAACCAAATTCATCCACCAGTTTCGGGGAAGGCTTCTCCAGAGTTTCAGCCTATTACAAATTGTCTACAAGATACATATGTAGCCGGAGTTGCAAAATTTTCACACCTTTATCATTGCAGCATAAAAACGATCCCAGTTCCATCCTGGATTACCCAAGTTCGCGAATGCGTCGTATTCCTCTCTAGCGCCACGAACCCAAACAAGACCGTTGACCGCAGTATCCCCGCCTAGAATCTAAGCAGAGTCACCTGGGGGCACTGGGATGTCAAGCATGGTAGAATCTTTCTTTACCTTTCCTGATGAGAGATTGATGGTCTGATTTGCAGCGTATGTTTGCGGTACAGTCTGTGGCGCCTTCAGCTTCTTTTGTCAAGCTCGAGATCTATTGTCTAGTACGCACGTTGTATAGCCAGTCAATGTCTGACCCAACGAATGAGAAGGATTTTTGTGGGACGGTGACAAGAGTACTGGTCGGGGTCGGTTTAAAAGATGTTTACGTGAAAGAGGGATGTCATGTCTATCCGACGCACTCATTCACTCCAGATCTGCCAGCTTCTAGTACTAGTACTCTCTTAGTAGGATCTTCCGACAATCGTCGCGCGACAGTCAAGCCAGTTGTTCCTCCTCCGATGATGATCTAGACGTTATATCAGTCTGAATTGCTTCGAATAGCGGCGCTTCCATACGTAGCTAGGAATGAATATTATATAGTATTTCATGCAGTGAGCCATGTGAACAACACGCATAAGATCGAACACACTCAAAGGTGACAGACTGAAGAACAGCTTTTCCTGAAGGGGTAGCAGTTTGAAGATCAATCAGAGTGCTTTGGCCAACGCCCACAAGAGCAAGAAAGGTCAATATTGTCGCGAACATGGAAAAGGAGGAGAGGGTAACTCATTCGTGGGAGTGCCACGGAAGTATTAGTATATAATGGTCAATGTTTACATAACTGGAACCATCCTTGATGCTTTTACGACGTTTCGTGGAGATTCTGGGTCCAAGATGTTCGCAGCGGATCTTTAACAACTTGTATTAGTCGACTTTGAAAAGAGAGCAGGCAGGGAATAAGTCCAAGAATCCACTGATCACGCACTCTAAGCTCCTATACTTTTAGGTCATTGGCTCCTAAGCAGTGATTGAATGTAAGGACGTCGTGTGGTCTGCAATCGTTCGAGCCACACAGGCTGAGACATTAGAAAAACGACGACTCAGGCATGTATATCAATCAGTACATACACATCAAATTTTGATCCTGGACATCTAATATTTCTAGGCTTGGCCAGGTTAGGGCGGAGCAACTTCAAGGGGCTTCATCGCAGGGAAGAGGAGCACCTCCTTGATGTCTAGAAAGCACAAACGACGTGTTGGAGGTAGAGACGAAAGGAAAAGGATCATGACTCACTCGTAAAATCGGTCAAGAACATAACAAGACGATCAATACCCATACCCCAGCCACCTGTCGGTGGAAGACCATGCTCAAGACTATGGAAGAGGTTGGAGTGAAGTATCGGGTATGAGAACAAGGAACATGCTCACGCATCAATGAAGGTCTCGTCGATTCCTTGCGCTTCTTCGTCTCCTTGTTCCTTTTGCTTGACCTGTTCCTCGAATCGCAAACGTTGCTCGAAAGGATCGTTCAACTCGGTATAGGCGTTGCAAATCTCCTTTCCGCACAAGAAGCTCTCGAAGCGCTCGCAAAAGCTCGGGAGCAATGCGAAGGTAAAGATCGAGATAGAGATCGTTGTGGTGTGTAATGAACGGCTTAGCGGTCGCTCCTTCAGCAAGCAGTGACGTTATAGGTATTTCGACTTCCATAAAGCCAAGGTTGTCAAGGAATCGGCGAATGTAGTTGACAATCTTGCTGCGCGTGACAAACAGCTTGCGCTCATTGTCGTTAAGAACGAGGTCCAGAAAGCGCTTGCGGTATCGGGTCTCCTGGTCCTTGAGACCAAAATGGGAGGAAGGAAGTTGATGAAGATTGGGTGAGAGAAGTTGCATAGACGTCGGGGTTATGCTCAATTCACCCTTCTTGGTACGGGATGGCATGCCAGTCACGCCGACGATGTCTCCGCGACGGAAAACATCGTGCGTAGCCACAAAAGAATCCGGGTCAGCAGCGTCTTCATACTGGAGTTGGTGTTGTAGTCGCGTAGATTCCACGACAAAAACTTACTGCAGCGTCGCCATAATCTGAATCTTGAAACCCTCGCCGTGAAGATCATAGAACTTCAACTTTGCACCGCTAGTCCGGATGTTATGAATCCTGCAAGCAAGACTCTCGGTAACATTTTCAAGCTTGGAGCCTAGAGTGATTTTTCCCTCTGAATCGTAAGTCGTGATGTATGACTGGATCGATTGAGTAACATGGAACTTATGAGGGTAAGGGTTTGGCGATTGAGTTTTCTTGAGGTTAAAGATCTGGCGCGAACGCAACTCATAATATTGCTATTACGCATAGAATCAACAATCAACGCGTCGAACAGACTGAGCAGATCGTTCTGACATACGTTGGGGTTGAGGTCCTCTTCGGAAGGCTTGGCCTCGTCTTTGGACTTTGCCTCAGGTGTGAGAGCCTTGGCGGCCTTTTGGGCCTCTTTTGCTCTCAGCTTTTCACGTCGCTTCAGTTCCCTGTCAATCTCATCGATCTAAACGTCCAAAAATAGACTGCAGACAACGCGACGCGACGCGTTTGCACCGCCACCTGATGGAATTATAAATACTGGACTGATGAGCAGATTCGAGCCTGCTCATCTTTCCTTCCTCCCACCCACTGCGAATCTGCTAAAATGCTTTTTCACGAAACCACCTACGCAGCTCTTGCGGCTTTGGCCTATTTTGGCGGCTTTGATTATTCATATGAAGGTCACCGCGATCTCTGGTTCTACGGCATATCGCTTATCGCTGGTCTCGAGGCTGGCGATGCAATTCGCGTATACCGTGAAACGGCGTCGATAACGACGAGCGACCCGGTCTTTACGCTCCCAGAGCCTGCAATGACCCTACCAGACGTATGCCCGATGTCTTTTCTCAACTTCATCCCCGCCACTTGCCCTGCTGGTCCTGCCATCAATGATAACACCGCCTCGGTGACTGTTACTTCTAAAGACCTCATCTTCCCCGTTCCCGCCTTTGCTCTCATCCTCAAACCTCAGGTATCCCTTGACCTCTCCAAGCCCATGCCTGATACTTGCCCCGCCGGTCTCGTCCCCTCTCCCATCGACACATCGCCCGCCTTTATGTATCCTACCCTCGCCATTACCTGCGCTGCATATGAACACCCCGCACTGGTCCCTGCCCCTGCCGCCATCTCTCAGCCCGATGATAACACCACCTCGGTAACTGTCACCTCCAAAGACCTCATCTTCCCCGTTCCCGCCTTTGCTCTCATCCCCAAACCTTGGGTATCCCTTGACCTCTCCAAGCCCATGCCTGATACTTGCCCCGCCGGTCTCGTCCCCTCCCCCATCGACACATCGCCCGCCTTTATGTATCCTACCCTCGCCGTTACCTGTGCTGCATATGAATGCCCCGCCATGGTCCCTGCCCCTGCCACCATCCCTCAGCCCAATGAAAACACCGCCTCGGTGACTGTTACCTCCAAAGAACTCATCTTCCCCGTTTCTGCCTTTGCTCTCATCCCCAAACCTTGGCTATCCCTTGACCTCTCCAAGCCCATGCCTGATACTTGCCCCGCTGGTCTCGTCCCCTCTCCTATCGACACATCGCCCGCCTTTATGTATCCTACCCTCGCCATTACCTGTGCTGCATATGAATGCCCCGCCATGGTCCCTGCCCCTGCCACCATCCTTCAGCCTCTGAGTCCTGTGCCGCAAGCTTCCCCTGCTGGTCCTTCTCCCTCTCCGGTTGACAAATCGCCCATCTGGATGCATCCTACCCTCTTCAACATTGCTTACCCAGTATCCTGTGTGGCTTATAAAAGCCCTGGCGCTGTCTCTGTCTCCATTCCACGGTCTCCAATAACGACTGAGGTATGCCTCAATCAGAGGGACCTTCTGTCTAAATTCATGCCTGACACTTGTCCTGCTGGTCCTGCCCCTTTTCCTAAGGGCATACCATCTGTCCCGATCTTCGTCCCTGACCCTATACCCCAACCTCCAACGAAGGTACACCTGAATTCAATAGGCCTTCTGTCAAAGTCCGTGCCCGGCATTTGCCTTGCTGGTCCTGCCCCCTGCCTTGTCAACATATCTATAACTTGCGCTGCCTATGAATGGTCTAGCCCAAGTACCGCCCCCGCCCCCCTTACCCAGATGCAAAACCTTACCTCTTATCGGTCCGCCTACAGCATGGCTATTTCCCTTTCCAATAGCCCGACATCACGCCTCACATTCCCTGAGATCCACTCCCAAGCACTGGATGAACCTCGCTTCCTGCCTACTGAGAACACAGAACGGCTCTGTTCTTATGTCGTCATTGCTCTAATTGTAGGAATGATTCTCACTATATGGGCGCTCGTTGTACGTTCACCCTTTCATACTCCCTGCTTACACTTCCTGATATCCCTTCTCAGTGGTCCCCCACAATTCACTTCATGACTTATACTGAACTTGGGGTCAACTCGGACGCTCATGCTGTAAGTCGCTCGACACTTAGTTCAAGTTGTCACCTCTGACATCAATGATCCAAGACTTACGAGGACGTTCTTCTTGAGGAAGGATTCGATATTGTAAGCATCATTTCCTCTGCTTTTGATGTCGACCCCTTTTAACTCTAGTTTTCCCAGACCTCCGAACTCTTTATCAGTGAGTTCCGCCAGGAGTTACACGACCACCTAGAGACAATGTACCCTGATCCAGAAGTAGTGGTACGTCATTTCTTCATTTCATTCGGTATCCTTCTCACTTGCTGTAGCTGCCCCCGGGACCCTCTCCTGCGCGGGCGCGTTCTACCGCAGATGTAGTCCTCTTCGGTGCGTCCGACATCGACCGTTTCTGGTACGAGCCTATCCTGGATTGGCTCGACGCCAACCCTGAGTGGGTGGAGGGATGCTTCCTGAGTTTTCCACCCGAAGAGTCCGCAATCGAATCCCTCGCGCGCATTACGGTCTGGATCCATCGCCTTTTTATGGTGATTTGTCTCAGGCTGGTATGTTTTTTCTCTTGTTATCGCTCCGTGCTGCCGTTCTCATCTCGCAATTTGATGCAGTATGAAGCCATGTGTGCTGTCGGAGACGAGTCTTCCTGATGGATTTCCTGCCTCCATTTCAACCATCTCTTATTCTTTCTCCATCTCTTGGTGTCATTTTTTTTTGTTTCTGTATCTTGTATCTTCTTCTGGTTTCTCTCCCTGTCTTTTGTCCGACCCTCGGCCTACGCAACGATCCGAAATCCGCTCCTCAACTCTTTCAACCTCGTGACCTATCCTTCCGTATCCTTGAAGAAGTCCTCATAGCCCATTCCCGCTCGAGTAGCACCAGACTTGGCAGCGCACCCGCACGCGGGGATATTTTGTATCATGCGCCCCCAAGTCGACCCTCCAGGCCCACATTGATGCACGTTCGTGGTTCTGTGAGGTGAGGACCGACGAAGGCGAAGGGTGCGCAACCTTCGCCTTCGCCGGCCCCCATTTTTGCGGAGTGGCGTGCGGCATGCTCTGTGGCTGGTGGTCGAGCTTGGCTTGGACTTCTGTGGATACATGGCCACGGCATGGGTTTAAATTGGTATGTGTAGACACCATTTGTTCTTTGGTGGGAGGCTTACGCAGTGTTTAGTGTTGAGGCGCGAACTACGATTTTGCGAAACTCTGTAGCTGGATCACCATGCGTCGTCTGGGACGACTTCATCCTTTTTTACTTCTCTTCTGCCAGACCAATTGCGGATATTGCATCAGGTGTTGTCTGGAACGACTCCTCGTCACTTGAGACTCTTGTGACATCAACCCATCCTGCCTCTCTTGCAAGATTATTCCGAACGACTTCAACATGCAAATATAGACTCTTATCATCTTGCAGCCTCTCTCTAAAGCCATTCGTTGCTTGCGTATCTCGGACCACGAATCTTCTAGAACACATATCGGACCCGTAACTGCATATTCTCGGATCTTTGCCTGGACTTGTATGGCTCGCTTGTAGACTCGGCCCTAGATTTGTATATATAGTGACTCGTGCCTTGTGTCTTTGATCTCTATTGTTCCTCTTGTAATAAGCTTCTCATGTAATTTTTAATGTATCTCGGAGCGACTTGTGTTAAATATTATTGATATTATGCAACCGTCAAGGAACTTTGTTACCCCAGCTTAAGGCAGTAAGTATGTCTGTGACCCAGGTCGAATGTACTTGCAGAGTCGAATGAGTCCAGGCTATATAGATCGCGCCATAGACCACGTCTCCATCAATAGTAGTGACATTCATGGTAAAGATATGGAACAGGAATGGTCACGGATATCCCTGCTCGAAACGACGATCTTGCCAGGGGTCAGGAATCTCTGTATCCAATGATGTAGCGGAGATTGTGTAATTCTAGTACTAAGCGTTGAGATGACTGCCACCCAGATGTCCCCTTTGAAGTGTTGTCTTGTCTTGCGAGTAATGAGAACCAAAGCTTTCTAGTAACGATATCAATCTTGAAAACCATGATTATATTCTACAAGTGACCAGATAGGATAGATATGTACATGTATGTTAGTTGTCCGGATACAAAAGTCCAAGAAAATTACAGGAATGGTTTGCTTAGGATTTTAGGAAGAATGAATCGAGTTTCATGTTTGAAGACCTGGAACTCGCTTTGCCCTAGGTAGAATTTCATCAAACAAATGATGAAGTTTGAAAAAAGTACATACCTTGAGCTGGTTCCGTTTCGTAGGGGTCTGACGTTTTAAGTAATTGAGAGAAAGGATAGATAGACGAACGTTCGCCTTACTTTTTTTGGGCTCGAGAATTTTGCCTAATTTCGTGTTAGAGCAGGTCATGAGAGGTCAGGGGATTAAATCACCTTGGTTGGATTGTCTATGACTTGAATGTCGCTGTCTTCGGTTTTTGTCTTTTTAGTCACCGGTGGTGACGTAGTGAGATCAAGAACGCTACTCGATCGCTTAGTAGGAGATGCTTTTTCCTGAGACGACTTGGATTTTTCGGCTTGTTTGGAGAACATAGCTTGGATGCCATCCTTGCGTGTTGTGATTGGTTCGATGAATGTAGAAGACTCTGTACCGACTTTTCCAACTTCTTTGGGTACTTGATAGCTATATTGGATGTTAGGACGAAGAAAAGAAAAGGGGTAGGGTCTGACCATTCGAGAGGGTGAGTCACGTCAGAGTAGGGCGCAACTAGCTCTGAGAGAGCAGGTGTCCATGTTTGGGAATCGGTGTTGAGCCATGTGTCGATTGCGGCACGGGTGGAGAGAATTACGGGCTGGCGATCGTGCAGCCAGGAAAAGTCTTTGTTGGCTGGGGTAGTCACGATGGTGAAGGTCCATAATGGGGTGGTTTGTCCTGGGTTTTGTTATTAGGGTGTTTGGATAGGATCAGGTGGACGTACCTTCCAAGACGACAGAGTCGTAGAGACCGGCCATGAGCATTACGCCACCGTCGCGGTGTTTGGTAAAGTGCGGGAGCTTGTCTTTGCCTTTGGTGAGCCATTCGTAGTACCTGTGATGAACGTGAGAAGGGATTGAGAGATATTTGGAATTATGTACCCTTGAGCTAGGACGGCACACCGCTTTTTGCCCTTGATGCTACCCCACATGCCTCCGCCCTCGACAAGGTTCTCTGCACGAGCATTGGTTGTACTGAGAGTCTTGTCTTCGTGCTTGCTCCAATGCGGGACGAGGCCCCATTTCATGGTGTGCAGGACGTAACTGCCGGGCCCTTGGCCGCGACGGAGAACAGGAGCTTGTGAGCGCGGGGCGATATTGTACCTAGGAACAAATTGTTCCTCGTCAACCCACTCGTCAGCGTCGACTCCATCGTGTCCTGGGACGTGTCTGATTTGTTCGCGCTGTAAATAGTGAGTAAAATAGACGGAAAGAATGGAAAAAGACGCACCTCGAGACGGAGGGCAAAGCGTCCGCACATAGAGGGGCGTTGTTTGGCGGTGTTGACGCGGGGAAAGTGGTTCCCACGCGGGGGCTGAACGGCCACCACGACGTTGGGCTCGCCATGGAGCTCGCTGCGACGAAACTTCTCGAGTCTGCGATACACCGCACGCTCCATGCGCAGGCATTTTCGCGCTCGTCCACGCAGGCGTCGCTCGTGCTGACTGACTTGCTCTCGCGGTATCTCGCGCTCCTTGCGTCGACTTGTGCAAAGTATGCGACGCATGCGGGTCGCACGAATGTGACGGTGCATGATGCGATTGGGGCGCTGGGCGATATGGGACTGGGGATTGAGGAGCTGGGAGAGTATGTGGGGACAGAGGGCAAGGAACTTGGGAGGTATGCGCTGTGGAGCGCGAGGAGGGTGGAGGATCTGGTGGAGCTCAAGGGTGAGTGAGGTTGGTTAGGCGTGAGATGGGTCGTCAATGGGTTTTGCAGCGCAATTGAAAGAAGGGACAAGAACGGACCGCGACGATGTTGTTCCGCTGATTTATGCACCGTGCCCTGAGATGGAGGACTCTGACGACGACGAAGAGGAGGAGGATTCACATACTATATCTGCTATGGACGACTACGAGTTACGAATATCTAAACGACCACGGACGGCGAGCTGGCAGCCCCCGGAACACATACCCGAGTTTTTACCCCCGTTCCCGGCGCTTACGCCGCCTGAAGCACCAGAACCGTCTCCAGCAAGAGACACGCCGCAGCCAGCATTTGAGCTGCCGCCGCGTGTGGCGACTGAAACAGCGAAGGCGCCCGCCGCAGCACTTACGGCGACATCGACATCGGATTATTTGATGCAGGTGCCATATGGGCAATCGTCGTTGGCTCAGGTGGCGGAATGGCATCTACCCACAGCACCGCGGCTGCAGCCTGCGGCAGCGGCAGGAGTTACGCAGTTAGACACGGAGCCGGCTCTGGTGAAGGCGTACCATCATATTCTGACGCACCCGCCGGCGGCGCAGACGCCACAGCCGACGCTTGCGCGGTACAAGGTTTCGATGGGATTGTTAAAGTTGATTCAGAGTGCACCGCGGTGGGATGTGGCGGACACGCTGTATGGGTGTGTTGCGCCGAATGGACCGAGGGTGGGAAGTATTGGACCGACATACCCGATGGCGGTGGGCACGGGAGAGGACAAGGCGCGAGAAAAGTTTCCGCCGACGCTACCACGTGCTGTGGGTGCTGGTGAACGGATTGTGCCGTTGGTGAGCCAGCAGGGGTCGCGAATCCAGGACCTGGCGCGGAGTGTGTTGCCGGTATGTAGCGTTACTGGGATATGGATTTGTCTGACGATTACAGCCGCCAATTGTGTCTCGTGTGAGCCGACTGACGCACCCGCCGGCGCTGCAGCGAGGAGCGAAGCTGCTGGTGTATGGCAGCGGGGTGCCTGCGCCGTGGAATGCCAATGCATTGCCTACGGGGGAGAAGGAGGAAGAGGCAGAGCCGGCGAACAAGGGCGCGCTGGGAGACGCACGGCTGTTTGGGACGTGGGAAGTGGAGAACAAGGACTTCCGTGTGGGGATTGCGCCACGCCGGACCCGTAACAGTGTAGCTGCTTACAAATAATTGATATGTTATTTTGTTATGTTCTGTGAGCTGGCTGAGATTAGCCGCAACACTTCCGTCATTTCCTCGTCCTCGTCCTCGTCGTCTCTCACTGACCTCCCGCCCCGTCCGCCCCGCACTTTTGCTGCACCCCGCTCGGCGTCCGACACCCAATCGCCCCGCCAGCTGCCCGACTACATCCAGCGCGAATTTGGTCTACGTTTCAACTCCCTCCATGACTTTGAGTTTGGCGACATCCTCGGCCATGGCTCGTACTCGACCGTAATACAGGCTCACGGCAAGAACTCTGCCCGTGCATATGCCATCAAGGTCCTCGACAAGGCCCATCTCCAGCGACACAACCAGCGTCGCACTGCTTATGCTGAAAAAGACGCTCTCCTGGCACTCGGCACTGAGCATCCAGGCATCGTAGGCCTGCATTCCACTTTTTCAGACCAATGGTCCCTCTGTGAGTCACTGCCATCATCAAATCTTTTCTGCTCACAACCAACGCAGATTTTGTGCTCGATCTGCTGCCAAACGGCGACCTCCGTGCCCTAATCGTCCGCTATGGCTCACTCTCTCTTCTCTGTACACGCTACTACATGGCCCAGCTCACCGACGCAATCGCTTTCATGCACTCTAAAGGCGTCATGCACCGCGACATCAAGCCAGAAAACCTCCTCCTCGACGCCCGTTTCCGTCTTGCTCTCGCAGACTTTGGCACCGCCAAGGTCCTCCCTGCACCCGAAACACGCTCTAATACTTTTGTAGGCACACCCCAGTACTATTCTCCTGAGCTTCTTACCACTTCTCACACGTGTCCTGCTACTGATCTCTGGGCCCTCGGCTGTGTCTTGTTCGAGCTCCATACCGGGACATTCGCCTTCAACGGCCCGTCACCCCTCATCACTTGGCGCCTCATCAAGGCACTCTCCTATACCATCCCAGAAGGATTTGATACCGATGCTGCACACCTTGTCCGCCGCTTGCTCCTGATAGAACCAGCAGACAGACTTGGCGCGGGAAACATGGCCGACCTCAAAAATCACCCGTTTTTCAACCCCATTGACTGGGCCAAGATCTGGGACGAACCACATCCCCTTCTGGAAAGTGGGCTCAAGCAGCCGCCAGAGCCGGTCAGCCCGATATCGTCAGACGCAGAGTTGAGCGCCCAGCTGAGGGAGGAGAGGTTGTTGGATGAAGATGATGACGAGATTGCGTGGGCAAAGGACGCGAGGATTGCCGCTTATCTGCCTGGCCTCAGGCATATCAGTGGGAACACGCTACCTGCTGTGCAGCCGGTAGGCGAACACAAGTTTCCGAGGACGGAAACTGAGCAAGGAGACGCGGATATACCCTATGATGATGACAGCCCGGTCTCCACACCTCTAGCACGAAAGACACTGGATATTTCGTCTGAATATCCACAATTTGCGCATCTCTTGCAGCCAAAGGAGACCCTTGTTCTGTGCACGCCGCTAATACCAGAGTCCTCGACTCCAGGAGGTATCGTTCGTTTCCTTCCACGCCTGCTCTCGGGCTCGCTGAGGGGGAAGAAACCAAAGCTCAAAGAGCGCGTGTTGTTGCTCACTGACAGACGGGTTCTGTGCGTGAGCACGGACACTAAGAGCGTCCCGACCATCAAAGCGGAGTATGTGTTGAAGAATGGCGTCAAGGTCGAGGCGAGGGGGAGTGATGGTGTGACTATACTTACTACTGTAAGTGGCGTGACTTTTGAGTGGAATAATCCTGATGAGACTGGTAGAATGAAAAGGGAGTGCCGTATGCATTTGATGAGGCCGGTGCGCAGGAGAGGTGGATGTGTAGGATTCGAGAGGTGTTGTGTGAGGCGTCGTAATTTATACTTTTTGGTTATTGTAGAGATAAGAATAGAAAAATGGCCAAAAGGCTACTCGTTGACTATACGCTCGGCAAACTCAGAGGTAAATGCAATGAAATTCTTCTCTAGAATAAACTGTCGATAACAATAAAATACGATGCGAGACTAGAAACCTAAATATGTTATGTACAGATACAGATGCATAGTAAATGAGGGTAAAGTACGAACTATCAAAATGCTCACTCGTCGCCCACTAGTTTGAGGACCGCCCAGACGATCACAACACCGAGGACGAGGATAAGAGCCATTACGCCTCCAATGAACAGGCCAATATCGAGCTTACTCGGCTCGGAAGAGGGACTGTGAGTCGAAGGCACAATCCCAGCCCGAATGTCCTCAAGGCGTTTCTTCTTTGCAATCTCAAAGTCGAGCTCCTGTTCCTTGCGGATGATGCTTGTGCGCGCGTCTTCGGCGTTGAATTCGACCCCGTTTGTGCTGAGAAGTACATGTGTGGGATAGTGTTGTTCCAGCCATTGCTCGATCTATTAGGTAGGGTAGGCAAGCTGAGTAAGAAAAAGACATCCAAGTTCGTACCTTGCTGCACGCGATGGATATCCGCAAAAAGTTGGGGTCCGTGACGACTGCTTTGGCATGGATTTTGCGCGCGTACTCGACAAAGATTATTGCGACTTCACGGGGGTTCGTTGAACGCATGATGAGCTAGGATACTAGCGTCAGACCCGGCAGCTTACTTGGCAGGTGAACTTACCCGTGCCGCCTCTGCCTTGCGAATCTTGATGTTTCGCTCAAACATGACTGGATTCATGAAGCATAGTTCAAGTGTCGCGATAGCCATGGTAACGGGAATGGCGCAAAAGTTGAACACACTCTGGTTCTTGAGTAACCGTAGGTAGTCCAATGCGTCGGGTACATGCCGCAGAGCATCAACGATCATCCCGCTCTGCGCCCACAGTGCCCGCTCTCGTGCATGAGGCGCGTACAAGTCTTTCAAGTTGGAAAATCCGTATTCCTTCCGCCCCCATATCTCGCGCGGCCAGAAGTGCCGGTGCTCGTCCGTGTCTTCGCGGTAGTCGCGAATAATGTTGGTTTTTTGCAGAAGGAGACCCATCGAGTTGGAGAGCTCGAGTTGATCCTTGATCCAGGGCGCTTCTTTATTAGAGGCGGAAAATATACCGGAAAGGCCCTCTCCGACGAGACCCGCGACATAGTGGCAGTACAAATCGTACTCGGCAATGGTATCGAGGTATATATGGCCGGTTGTTGCGGCTTTGTGAGCATAGTCGGCCATGCCGGTCGCCATTTTTTCTGCTATATTCACAATGACATCGCGGTAACTGGATATGACACGTGTAAGAGAGATCACGGATGAGTATAAGATACATACGAAGGGTCAAGACGGTTGAGTTCTTCGACAACCACGTCGTATTCGACGAGGAGTTGCCGGTCCTTTTCGTGGGGGCCGCAACCGTCATATTTCCAGCCGGGGGTAATGGTATGTTTATGAAAAAGGCGGAGCATAGGTTGTTTAATATGGTCGGGAATTGTCATGTCATCCTCAATAGTATCGAGTCCACGAAGGACTAGGTAGAACATGCAAATCTAGAGGGCCCGTAAGCAAGGAAACAAATTTGTCTGTTACATTGGGGCTACTCACTGTCCGTGCCAAGTCACCGTCAAGCTCCTTGATAACAGCCGAGAAACTTCGACTAGTCTGATCGAGAAAGGCCCAGCATCGTTGCATCGACTCTCTGTCCCAGCCTGAGGTCGGATGCTCCTTCACAGAGGTAATATCGCGCTTCTGCTCATGATAAAAATAAAATTGAACGAGAGTACGGAATTCATTGGGGTGAGTGAGGAGGAGAACTATCCAGTTAGTGATGCTCATGGTGGTGTGTATCCAGTGTCCTAATATAAAGTTGCCTGATCTCATTTTGTCTTGACCTCGTACGATTCGCGACCGTCACGTGTGTGCCCGCCCTAAATCCTCGTCACATGAACGCGTCGATGTGAACGCGCCCGGCTCCTTGTCATCTCGACCCCCCCTTCAATGCCGCTCGTCCGTATAGAACTCTGCGATTTCAAGTCGTATCGGCAAGTAGATTTAATTTTGCTCTTTTTAAAACCTCATCTTTCTGTGCAGAGGACACCAGACAATCGGGCCATTTAGAAACTTCACGTCTATTATCGGTCCAAATGGCGCAGGCAAATCAAATCTCATGGACGCCATCTCTTTCGTACTCGGAGTCAAGAGTGCTCAATTAAGAAGCTCTCAACTCAAGGATCTTGTGTATCGAGGCAGAAGGCTGGGCAAACCAGATGTAGAGGGTTCAGAAGCTGGTACCGTAGACGAAGACGGTGAAGGAGAGGGTGAAGGGACGGCCAAGAAGGCATGGGTTCTTGCAGTATATCAGGATGCAGAGGAGAAAGATTGGAAGTTTCAGCGAACGTGCGTGCTTTTATCGTCCTCGAACCACTGCTGACATTCCATCAGAATATCCACAACAGGCGCTTCCGAGTATAAACTCAACGACAAGGTTGTCACATACTCTGCCTACAACGCTGCTCTCATAAGCCACAATATTCTGGTCAAAGCCAAGAACTTTTTGGTCTTCCAGGGAGATGTCGAACAGGTCGCCTCACAGTCCCCACTTGCTCTCTCGCGTCTCATCGAGCAGATTAGCGGGTCTCTTGAACTTACAGCCGAGTATGAAAAAGCCAAAGAAGCGCAGGAGAGAGCCACTGAAAATGCGACGTTCAACTTTACGAAGCGCAGGGGAATTGCTGGCGAGATCAAGCAATACAAAGAACAGAAGGGAGAGGCAGAACGCTTCGAGAGTCTCTGTGCTGAAAAGGTTTGCCGAATATCACCCGCTTTATGCAAATTCACACCTGACAATTGCATAGGACGAGTTGATACTCAAGCGGAATCTTTTTAAATTGTTCCAAATTGAAGAGTCTATAGAAGACAATTCAAGAAATATTGTAAACAAAAACAAGGAGCTCGCAGGACTCCGAGAGGAACAGCGTGTACATGACAAAGCCCTCGAGGCGGCTCGAGCAGAGCAAGCCAAGATCCGGTCTTCTGTGATGCAAAAAGAGAAGAGTATCAAAAAGGCCGAAAAGACTTTGGACGGAAAGGTTCGACAATGCGATTCTCTTCTATCCCTGTCTCGCTTATATGCATCATAGCGCCCAGACCTGGTGGCTATTGAAGCACAGATTACGCATAGCACTCGAAAGATCAACAATACTACCAAGACGAGAGATGAAGTGGCAAGGAACGAGCAAAACTTGCGCGACCGAGTGGAATCCTTAGAAAAGGAATTGACAGGTGTCAGGAGAGCAGCAGATGCAGCACAAGGTCTGGTTAGATGTTTTCCTGCTCGTCATTTGTTTTAAATGTGCGATTTGACAACAGAGGAACAACGAAGGGCGGCGCAACACAACATGGCACTCAGCGAGGAAAGCCTCGAAGAGTATCGTAAACTGTAAGTCTAAAATATCAAGCTAGGTGTTTGACTCTAATAAGCTACCTATTAGGAAAGCGTCAGCTAACGTACTGGCGATTGACGAGCGTCAGTCACTCGAAAGACTTACCAGAGATGAAAAGGCGACTGGTCGGACGGTAGCCCAGCTTGCTGAGCGAGAGAAAGCACTCAGTGAGAAGAAAGATGCTCGCAATGAAGAATTGAAAATTCAAACAGAGAAGAAGGCCGAGGCAAGCAAGCTGCAATATTACTCCCTCGCAGTGAACTAACGACTCTTTTAGCTAGATGACAAGTTAAGCGCTCTTCAAGCCGACCTTGCAAGGACCAGGCAAGATTTGAACAATCAGCAATCAGAGAAGACTCGAATTTCGTGCGTGCCGTCATTGTTGACTTTTAAGGCTATAAAAACTTACTTTCTAGCCAGAAAGCTTGAGGCTGAGGCTGACGAGAAGCTTCAAGGCGTGTATCAACAATTGCTGCAGGCCGGCGTAGATAGGAGCGAGTCCGAGCGCGAAATGCGTCTCAAAGAAACCCTTGCTAATCTTCAGCGAATCTTTCCCGGTGCGTGGCTCTTCTCAGAGTTATCGAAGTCTTTCGAGCCAAGTCCGTAGGTGTCCGCGGCCGCGTTGTTGATCTTTGTAAACCTATTGCGAGGAAATACGAAACAGCGATGTCGGTCGTTCTTGGGCGCAACATTGATGCTATTGTCGTAGACGAGGAAAAGACTGCGATTGACTGCATTGAAGTAAGTCTTTTAGCAATTGATCATAATTGCATCGAACTGAATTTCTTAAAGTATATGCGCAACCAACGTGCCGGCCAAGCTACTTTCATCCCTCTCGACACAATTCAAGTCAAACCTATCAATGACAAGTTTCGTTCATTTGCCAAAGGTGCTCGCTTGGCCGTCGATGTTATCGTCAGCGAGGGCGCCGTCGAGAGAGCAATGCACCACGCTTGTGGCAATGCCATCGTTTGTGATACAATGGAAGTGGCACGTTACGTCTGTTACGAAAAGGGGCAGGAAGTGAAAGGTAAGGTGTTGCTTCCTACGAAATGATCACATGGAGATCGAAGCTTTCTTGATCAGCTGTTACTCTGGAGGGCACCGTCATCCACAAGAGTGGTCTTATTACAGGTGGTCGTAGCACTCACAATACAAGCAAAAAATGGGATGAAAAAGATGTGCAAGGTACCGTATCTCCTTGAAGAATAGTAATCGGTACTGACGTGTTAACGTGTTAACAGGACTGATGCGTGTTCGCGATAACCTCAAAACACAACTTCGTGAATTGGCTAAACAGAAGCCCCGTGGACAGACGGACGAAAACCTTGTCGCAGAAATCTCTCGTCTCGAGTCAGCAAGCACTGTGGCTAGAGATGATCTGGTGAGGAGATTCCTCTCTTTCCTTCACTAAAATCTGATTCCATCAGAGTGCCTGCAAACTCCGTATAACGGGTTTGAAAGACGAGTTAAAGCACATTGATAAAGAGATAAAACAGATTAGCCCCGAGCTAAAGAAGGTAGGTCTGATTATGGTGGATGATAGACGCGACCGAGACAAGCTGTTCGACAGGTTCAAAGGAGTCATGCGACTTGCGTCGCAGAGATTGAAAAGCTGACGGCTATCGTCAATGTTGCTGAAGATGGTGTCTTCAAGGCCTTTTGCAAAAAAATCAACGTTGTAAATATTCGTGAGTACGAGGAACGACAGCTCAAGGTCGCCCAAGAAGAAAGCAAAGCAAGACTGCAATTTGAAGCTCAAATCGCACGTCTGGGCCATCAGCAAGTCATTGTCGCCATTTGCTTCCTTTCGGATTCTTATGTACTTTCCATTTTAGGGTTGCATTCGAAAAAGACGGTCTGACGGCCGCACTCGAGCGCTTAGCAAGCTTGGAAACGGTTCTTATCACAGAAGAAGGGAATCTTGCAACATATGAAGGACAGAAGAATGCACTCAAGGGAGAGATTGTGGCCTCTGAAGAGGCTATCGAGGACCTACGCAAAGAGCTTGCTGAAATTCAGGAGACTTTGGAAGAGAAGACTAAGAACGTTGAAGCTGTTAAAAAGACTACAGCGAAGGCCGGAAAAGTTTTAGACCTTGCCCTCAAGGAGATCGCTACATGGGTAAGCCTCCTTTTATTTGTGTGTTATTGCAACTCAGCACAACATTCATAGAATGACGAGATTGAGAAGCTTGCTCTTGAACGGTCCTCAATTTATCGTAAATGTCGTCTCGAAGAGGTTCAGCTTCCATTACTCCAGGGTAATCTTAAAAATGTACCCATGGAAGAGGTAAGCTAGTTTGTCACTTGTGTATATTTTGTTATTCACGTTATCGTATCAGAACCTCCGCGACGAAGTTGCAATGGATGTCGACGAGAACGAGGACGGGACGGAGCAATTGAAGAGGGTGCAAGACCACGGTATTGAAGTCGATTTTGAGAGCTTGGACGACGAAACACGCGAGAACGGGTCTGTGGCAGACTTTGACAAAGATATCGCGAAACTCAACGCCGAGATTGAACGCATGGCACCCAACTTGAAAGCGATTGAACGGTCAGGCTCCTCTCGTGTAGTTCTTAACGAATCCTGACAATCACGCAGTCTGGAGGACGTTGAGACCAAGTTGGCAGAAACAGAGCGAGAAGCCGAAAAGGCCCGGAAAGATTCCAAGACAGCTCGTGATGAATTTCAGGATGTTAAAAGGAGAAGGTATGCGGGCAAGTTTCACTCTGCTTTCCATCTCGGCTAACAATCCCATGTGAGATGCGAGTTGTTTAACAAGGCATACAATCATATATCCGATCGTATCGACCAGGTGTATAAAGACCTCACAAAGGGCAAGGCGTCACCAATGGGTGGTGTGGCATATCTCAGCTTGGAGGACAGTGAGGTGGGTACTGATGACTTTGATGATGGAAATCGATCCAAGTTAGCTCTTGACTAGGAACCGTACAATGGTGGCATCAAGTATCATGCAATGCCTCCTATGAAACGCTTCAGAGACATGGAGCAGCTTTCAGGGGGTGAGAAGACAGTGGCTGCTCTTGCTTTGCTATTTGCTATCCATAGGCAAGTTGAATTGACCTAAGGAAGAGTGTTATCTTGCGCTCAACTCTCTGCAGTTATCAACCTGCCCCATTTTTTGTGTTGGATGAGGTCGATGCCGCACTTGATAACACCAATGTTGCCAAAATAGCCAACTATATCCGTGCGCATGCATCGCATGCCTTCCAATTCATTGTGATCAGTCTGAAGGGATCTCTTTATGAGCGAGGCAACTCACTTGTAGGAATTTATCGTGATCAAGATGTGAACAGTTCTCGCACATTAACACTTGATGTGAGGCCCATCGTTCACTCGTTCTGGATGTAAACTAACGTTTGTTTGCAGCTCACCCAATATGATGAATGAGATTGCGATGTTATACCCTCTGTTTTCCATCTGTATTGTATGCATATCTCTCTGTATCACTTTCAAAGCAATTGTTAGATTATTTTACCAAACAGCATATCATTGGCTAGATGAACTTCAAACAATCGTGACACTCTCAGATGTAAGAGCCTAGACTGGGTGACGGGACCGGTTCAGCTGAGTTTAAATTTGCGTGAAGGGAAGTTCTTTCATGCACGTGACTTGCCCACCAAGAAAAAGCCCAAATGGGGGTGGACGATACCGATACCGATACTGAGCGGAGTTTGAATGATCACATGGTTCGATCTGTCACGGGGCGGGCGCCGCTGCGCGTCGAAATATTATACGCGTACAGTCCCTCAACACCTTTCTTTCTCCAGAGGCTCGTGTTTCTGCCAACCTACGTGATAACGATTGCATTATTTTACCTATACAGTGACAAGGTATCTATTTTCTACATGTTATTGCCCTTTGTACACATTTTCTTCTGTACAAATGACAAATTTACAATCTTTAAGTACCTCGTATTCTGGCTCATAACAGTTGGATTTTCAATCTATATACAGCTTTCATGGAGGGTGATGATGGTTATACACTATTTTTTGAAGAGTTGACACCAGAGGAACTCAGTGAGATAGAAAGACTTGATGATTCACAACAGAAAAACTTACTATCCAGGTGCGCAACCTTTTTCTTCACGCATTTTCTTTTCTGAATATGTTGATAGCCTACCCATCATGTCTGACTTGTCTCTGCCCTTGGTTCAGAGTGCAACAGCTGGCAGCAGGGTTTCAATTTTCTGCTTAGTACTTTATTAACTGTTGAGGATATGTGACATGTGTCACAGTTCGTATGTTTTCCGTCGTTCGTTACCGTAACACCTCAGTGCTGTCTACAATTCATCACTGAGGTGTAAGTCTGTTACCTACTATACATTCATTCATTACTTACACTATTTAGTTATCTACCTCTGTCAACAGGTACATATCTAATATGAGTGCTGTCTACAATTCATCACTGAGGTTTATCTACCTCTGTCAACAGTCCCTAAGCCTCCTGAAATCGCCCTGCTCAATCCGTGACCGGTCCTGCCTCAACAGGTTATGGGCCCCGCAGATACCTATGACGTCTCGTCAACAAAGTTGACAATTCCGAAGCTCGAAGCCGACGGTTCCAATTGGCCAACTTACCAGGAACGCATCACTAATGCCGTAACATCAAAGAAGCTTCGACGTCACCTCGTGGATACCGCGCGTAAACCGGCCGAGCTCGTCAAACGCGATGGATCCTTCTACCAAGGCACCAACTCGTTGGTTCCGCTATTGGACACGGAGGTTGAGGACCACGAGGAGTTGATCGAGGAGTGGCTACAGAAGGAAGCTCAAGTCCGCGAGATTATCTATGGCA